>LOEQ01007156.1:52713-64284 GCA_001685075.1 Bramus lutescens | reverse complement strand
CTAGTCTGTTTGGATGCTCACCTTCCCAGACCTGGATGAAGTGGGGAGGACCTTAGACTTCCCACAGGGCAGGGTAGCAGTGGAGGGGGATTGTTTGGGGGGGTAAATGGGAGGATGTGAGGAGGTGGAAATTTTTAATAAAATAAATAAATAAAATCCTTTGATGCACATCTACTCCATGGTTCCTCATAGAAGTAAAACATTGTCTGAGCAGTAAAATTAAGTGAGGCCAGAAAATCCCTTAGTAACTGGATTATTGCTAGCAGGATGGAACAAAAACACTTTTATTTCATTTTATTTTATTTTCACTGTGATCTATGTGGATGTTCATGGTATATGAATCCACGTCACAATACGGCTTTTCATATAAGAATATATTTAACTCAGCCTATTTCTCTCTTATTCTTCAGCTGCCTTTTTCTTGCCTTTTCTGTTGGTCTACATTGTTCTACTGAACAATTCTGTTGTATTATTATTCTACAGAAATACACTCATGAGTTTATGTATTTATATAACATCTGTGAACCATGAACAGGAAAAACATTTGTTTGACTGATTTTCTTCTCACTTCTTTCTTCCTTTATTCCTTCATTATTTTACTTTCTTTTTTTGACTCAAAGTCTCTCTACATAGCTCTGGCTTTCTTGGCTCGCCTAGAACCCAAGGATATGCCTGCCTTGACTCCTTAATTTTTGGAGATGAGGCTTGTAGTACTACACTAGGCCTTTAACTACTTTATCCATGACCGACTTTATTCACATTATCATAATTCTCTGTTTCCATTTTTCATAAAAGCAACATTGTCCTAGTTAAATGTTGAAAAGACATGCATAGAGAATTCATTTTTTGCTTAATATTTGTCTTTATTGGTTTCAGGCTATTAATGGCTCTGTAAAAATAATTTAGAAGTGTTTCTGCTTGATTAAGGGAAATCATGCCTGGTGCTGGAACTCAGAATTAATGAGGTCATGGATCTTAGAGGAGAATCTGTTATTGTTACTTTACTAACACAGTATGATTCCTAACCACATTCTAAATGTTTGTGCTCATAACTACAGCTTAGTATAGTTCTCACCATTTATCTAAGAAATGTGACCTAGAACTCACAGTGACCATTGCAGAGAACTAAAATAGAACATAATGCGAAAACCACTAACTTTGTTGCACCAGCACAAACCAATATATCTATATACAACAAATGCCCCTAGGTTTTGAGGATCATAGTGTAAGAGAGGTTTTAAATATGGCAACAGCCAGGGAAATGAAAGTTGGCCATGAGATTTTCTGTCCAACAAAGAGCTTATACCCATGAAGTGGGTGTCATCAATGTAGTTTCCTAAGCAAGACCTGAAAAGTAATTATTTTTGTAGATGTAGTAAAATGAATGGGATGGATCTGATACCTCCTCAGTCTTTGAAAAAAGATTACAACCAACCCAGGATTACCTGTATTGGGAGAAAGAGTCTTCCCCCAAGAAAGAGCCTCCCAATAGATTATCCAAAAACAAAAGATCAGCACTGAAATCTTATACATGCACTTGACACTGTATGGACTAAACAGATTGTGTTTAATTCTTATCTTTATGCCAATTAGTTAGTACATCTTTCACCCTTATAACAGAAGCTTCTTTTTGTACTATATGGGGATTACTATAGAGGTCCAAAATCATTCAAGCTCCTGAGAATAAGACTACAGAAAGCGCAGCTAAAACTAGGACATCTATATCACAATTCTTCCTCCTATGAATTAGGTATTATCATCAAAGATCAAGCAGAAAGAGTGGTAGAACCGTTCTGGTATTATATGGTTCTAAAGAAACAGGTTTTGTATAGACAGAACTGTGCACTTGCACTTGTGAATTCACTTGTTATGGCAGCATGAACAAAACTTACAAATTATCAATTAGAGAAAAATCCAGAAGACTGAAGGAAGTCAGGATTCCCTACACATAGATGAAGAGCTATGCTGACAGAAGTTTCTTTTCTGCCCAGTCCCGTAGCCATTCAGTCCCAAAGAAACACTCAGAGGCTTTCATTACTTATAAACTAGTTGCCCTATTAGCACAGGATTCTTATTAACTCTTACATCTGAAATTAACCCATAATTCTTGTCTCTGTTAGCCACGTGGCTTGGTGAGATACTCTCATCATGCTTCCTCTTGGTCTGAATAACAACTGCAGACTGAGCCTTTCCTCTTCCCAGAATTCTCCTGTTCTGGTCACCCCACTTATACTTCCTGCCTGGTTACTGGCCAATCAGCATTTTATTAAACCTGTATGAGTGACAAATATTTACAGGTTACAAGACCATTGTCCCACAGCAGAGCTAGTGACTGCTGATGACTTCTAGGAGAAGATGTGTCAGATAACTTTGAGGATTTAAACTTTGAAATGATAGCCATGCTTCCACAGATATCTGTAATATGGAGGTCGCTTGTTGGTTCCTGGCTTCCTGGCCGCTTAGACCTGAAATAATCACATAGAATCTGTATTAATTAGATCCCTGCTGGTCCATTAGCTCTAGCTTCTTATTGGCCAACTCATATTAATTTAACAGATTTCTATTAATCTGTATATATATTGCCTTACTGGGCAAAGTTCCCAGCTTCTGTCTCCAGCAGCTCCATGGCTTCTTTCTGACTCCACCCTTCTTTTCCCCAGAATTCAGTTCCATCTTCCCCACAGACCTAAGTTCTGCCCTGCTATAGGTCCAAAGCAGTTAGTTTCTTTATTCATTAATGGTAATCACAGTATAGAGAGGGAAGTACCACATCAGATATCCTGTGCTAGGCATAAAGAGCATCAATAAGTATGCAAGGTGGTTGTTTTTCTTTATTTTGTTTTTCTAAACACATGAAATTTGGAGGGAATTGTGGTGGAGGAAAAAGAAAATACTTGGAAAGGTGATAATTGGGGGTAGACTTGACTAAAAGACATATGCTTATATGAAATATTCAAAGATATATTAAGTAATAAATACTCTAAATCTTTTTAAATGAACCAAGTCTATTTGTATGGGCAGCAGTTAGAGACTCCTGTACCCAATGAGGGATAGAGACTTCTGCAATTTGTCCTGAATGTGACCTTGAAGTTTCTAGCACTTTCCACTGGAGACCCACTCATGCTTCAGGGATTATTAAACTTTACCTGCTCTTCAAAACACCTTGTGTCATTGGAGATATTCATGAGAAACTCTGAGTGTCTTTTTAATTAACAACTGGAAAAAGTTTCAGAAATTATTTTGTCTCCCAAAGACACACAATCAATGCCAGTACAGGTGGCATGAAAATTGTTATTCTGGAGGGAGGTGAGGTCACACAATCTCAAACCTTTATCTCAGGCTTGAGGGGCCTTCCTCTCCGACACTGCAGATTATAATGAAGTCAGGATCTGTACACTGAGCCCAGCAAACTGAAGAGGTAAGAGTCCAGGTAAGAAATTTTTATTTCAGAGTATGCTGCAGAGTCAATGAACAGGCCTGTGTAAGTGCTCTTGTCTGATAAATGGAATTTGGGATGGAAACAGATCCATGAAGGAGACAGGGAATTACCGCGAATTATTACATAGTTAAGAGATGACTGAGAAAGATAGCAATGTTCCTAACTTTATGCCAGCCCATGTTGGTTCTTACTGTAATGTAAGTTTTCTACTGAGGATAACTGTGGGTAGCACCAGGATAATAAAGTGTATCTGTGCAGATGCTGAAGTACTGTCATTAAAATTCAATATAATATTTCACCTTGCCTTAAATGATATGGACACTAACTTTGCAGGTATTTTCACTAAAGGCAAATTTACCTGTTTCACACCCACACTAAACATTAGAGTGGGAATAGAAGAAGCACACAACTGTGGGGAAGGTGCATAATGTGAATATCATTCTGAACCAATTGTATTCTTATGTGACAGAACATTTATGAGCTATCGAGTCAGTAACTGTGACTGTATTGAGTGAGCCCTAGTTCAATGGCAGTACAATGTCTCAAAACAAGACAAAATAAAACCAACACACAAAGAACACACAAATAAAGCTGCCAAGGACATTGGGGGTTCGCGTGTTTTCTATTTGAATGTCTGTATCCTAAATAATGTAATATTTTCTATGTATGATTATGAGATGGAGCAGCAATATAAATAATGAACATATTTGTGATACTGTTTTGACAACCCTGTAGTGTACTACATGTAGTGACCTCACGTCTCATTCACCACCACTGTTCACAAATATCTCGTGGTGTTTGTTGGGATCATGGTCTCAAACTGTGGTTCTTTGAGTTTCATGTGAAGGTGCTAACTTTATTCATTCAAGAAAACTTAAACTCCATCTCTATGTTGTCCTATATCTCCTTGCTTCCTTCCTGACTTCCTTCTTTCCTTCCTCCTTCCCTCTTTCTCTCCCTCCCTCCTTTTTACAGCAAAACGACTTCTGTGTATTTTTGAAGGGAAGAGATTTATTAGTAACATTTAAAAGGTCAGACAACATTTTCCTTGTGTGGCTTTAATAAATGGGATCCTTAACCAAGAACTACTGTATGTTTTGAAGTTTTTCCATACATATGATTTTTGAGATGTTTTTTTGTCTTCCTTATCACTGTTTTGTGGAAATTTCTTTTTCAAAATGATTTGAAATTGTTAATAGTTAGGGAAATACTTGAGAGTGACTCACAGAAAGCCAATTAGAATATGGAGTGCACTTTTTATCATTCAGTCATTTTTCCTCCAGCAAGATCATTTTCAATGCAGATTTATTTACTTTTTTAAATCATGGCTTGTTATAGAATCCTTTAATCCTTACTTCCTGTAACTACAAGTGGCATTATGTTGGTTGGTTTTAAAAAATGGTAATGATATAGACCCTCAGGGTCCATTGCTGTAGGTGTTGATGTTTGAGATGCCCTGGCAATCTCAGAACATCAAGTTCACAGCTGTCCTTTGACTTTGAGTATGTTGATGTAGTTGTTTTTGCTTGCACCAATGGTAATGTTTTTTTCTTATTTCAAAGATGACATTTTTCACTTTTGGCTTCCTTGTAAACTTTCTTTTCTTCAGTCATTAATTTCCAAGAGCTTTTTTCAACTTCTGGGCAATTTCAGTATTATATCATTCTTGTTCCCTGTGGATCAATCTTGATGGTGTAGAGACATCATCACTTATTTCTTCACATTATCACTTATTTTATCATGGGTTCCATTTCTCTATCTTCTTTGTAGGAAGTGGTTCCTGAGAACTCTGGAATGTGCTTCTTCCTTTCCTATTCCTGTAACTTCACCCTGCATTTTATTTGCAAAAGTTGTACTAGGTCTTCATTTGTCTGCTGCTGAGTGTCTCACCTCAAACTCAATGGCCTATTTCTCCTGATTTCCTGAGCACTTTCTCAAACTTTTTGTTAAAGATCTTTGTAGCATTTCTGGCACTGAGTTTGGATTGTTAGACCTTCCTCTTGGCATTGCTTAGCCACCTGCATATGTTACTGGTCTACATAGTTATGTTCAATATTTGATGCCAAATGAATCTCTTCCTCTTGTTCCTTCAGGTTATGGGCCATGGATGTGGTTCCCCAGCACAGCAAACTCTTCACACACTTACTTTACACTGTGGAACCATTGGTCATTTTGGTTACATTGTCTCTGGTGCATGGTGACATCGATGCACTCCTGTACTGCTGGCCAGCAGCAGACCACAATTTGCCCCATGGCTGAGATGCCATGGAATCTCCTAAGGCCAGAATTGGTATGTAGAGTTCTATTTTTGCATATCAGTTAATTGATGATATACTGCCATTAGGCAGGTCTAAGTAGTCTGCAAGTCAATACTCCCACAATTACTATTGGATGTTATAAAAAACTAAATTCATTTGTATGGTTATTCTTGAAAGTACCATTTCTAGTGCTCAGAAGGTATTTTCCCTTCCCTGTTAATATGTCTACTGCTGCCATTGTTCAAATTTTTATAGACAACAATTTTGAGACTTCATGGGTGCAGTTTCCCCAACAGTTTTAGGAGATACAATTTCATAGCAGATACATATTTTCTGACTCTTACACTGTTTCTACCTCCTCTACCATGGTACAATATTTCTTGAGCCTTGAGTGTTGG
Source organism: Bramus lutescens (assembly GCA_001685075.1). Taxonomy (NCBI): domain Eukaryota; kingdom Metazoa; phylum Chordata; class Mammalia; order Rodentia; family Cricetidae; genus Bramus; species Bramus lutescens. The sequence goes on along the minus strand of LOEQ01007156.1, from coordinate 58,189 downwards.
AGTGCATTGAGGGTGTCCAATTGTGGCTTGGCAATCTACAGTAAGTTGTGCTGTTTTTTGATATGGCATGTTTTTCCCTGTTGCCTCTTTATTAGCTGCGGTATTTAAAGGTCTACTTCTTTTGCAGAAAAGAACATTTTTTTCCTAAAGGAATTAGAGCTAAAAAACCATGAAAGAAATTGCTCTGAATAGGAAATAATGGACTGTAGTTGATTATCTAGTACCAAATGGTCAACACTGAAATCAAGTACATGTAAATAACATCATGCTGACTGAGCAGATTTTATATATAAATACATAGAGGCTTGAATACATGAATTTGAGAGGAAAGGTTTGTGTGGCTACTTGAAAGTGGTAGGAGGGAAGAAAGGCACAATGATGCAATTAAATTTTATTTCAAAAATTAAAGAGAATTACTACAGATAATAAAAATACCTTCTATAACACAGATTCAGTTGTAATTATACAAATTGTTTCTTCTCAGAATAGTTAAATATTAAATATAATGTTAAAATGAAAACAGTGTATGATAATTGGCTCATAGGTTTATGTTTATTTTACTTAAGCAGAGGCAACCTTATTAACTTGCTTCTAGTGATATTCACAGATGGTTTTAGGGCATGAGATTCATGATTTTTCTGCAAGCATGTCCAAATTTGGTATTTTCAACATTTTATTTCTATGCATTACTCTAATTTTTAATTTGTTTAATTTGTTTATTATTTTTTAAGTTTTATTAGCTGATAACATATCAAGTTTCCTAAAGGCATTTTCATATTTACTGCTTTGATGGGCCCAAACCCTCCCCTTTCTTTTCCCCATCCCTGTTTATATTCTCCCATGTATATTATTTTTTCTTCCACTTACAAAACACATGTATCATTTTACTCTCCCCACCCTACTCTGTGATATTATTATGAGATGCTTTCAAGTCTCTTGGAGTCTACCCACACTTACTCCCACACAAATACACATTTCTAAAAATTAAAGGCTATGAAATGCCACTTGGAACTGTAAAAATTGTTCTGTTACCTGTATTACATCACTTAAGACAGTAAGTAGTTTCTACTTTTGACTATAGGTATTCCCTAGGGTGCCAGTGCAAAGGCAAGTGTAGGTTACACTTGGTAGTTTCTGATTTCTCAGCTTATCTTTCTACTCTGTTTAAACCACTTGAGATCCCAGATTCACTGCTAATTCTGCTCTAATATTAGATTGTCTGGCTTGACTGTCCCTACACATTCATGAAAGTGAGGGACAACACTGCCCTCCCTGAGGCTGCAGGGTTCAGGCTGTTGCTGATTCACAGCTGCAAATGTCTGCTTCTACAAGTAATCCTCCGTCAATTTAAAAATGGTTTGACACTTCAGCAAGACCAATGCTCTCCCCCTATATCTAGGCTGAACAAGGTATCCCTCCAAAAGGAATGTGATCATAGATACCAGTTCAAACAGTAGGGATAAATCCTGGTCCCATTGCCAATGGCCCCACAGACTGTTCAAGCCTCACAGCTGTCCCCACGTTCAGTGGGCCAAATTTGGTTACCTACTATCAGTCCAGAGTCAGTGAGCTCTCAATAGCTTGGGCCAGCTATTTCTGTGGGTATCACCATCATTGTCTTGATCCCTTTGCTTATAATATCATTCCTCCCTCTCATGATCTTGCCTCGAAGTGAAGTGTCAGACTTTGTTGACTGCCCATGGGAAGTCTCACCCTTTCTGAGGAGTGGATGGGGAGGTAGGGAGGGGGGAAAGTGGAGGATGTGGGAGGAGGGGAGGGAGTGGAAGCAGGGATAGCTATGTAAAATGAGAAAAGATTGTATTAAAATATTCTTATTAAAAAAAGAACGGTTTACTGAGACTTTCTCTTAAAAGAATACAATGTGGTGTCCAGATAGTTTCTTCAGACTTCACTACAAAGATGGACTGTCTAACCCATTTCTTTCCTATCATTTCCCCTCTAGACTTCTGAGTGGTCCATGATTATCCCAGACACAATTTCAATAGATGCACTCAACATTTCCCAAGTAGCTATCATTAATCAGATACTGTCATTATCCTTGACATATCTAATGTCATATTTTGCCTACTTTATTTTGTTGAGTATTCTCTAAGATTTCATCACACCAGAAGTTCTCTTCTCTCTAACATTTCTGACTTGGGTGTGCAGACACATGAGTGTTTGTGTGTCTATGAGATTCAAATTTTCATGAGTTATATCATAGCTTAATATGATGACAACTGTTACTTGAACCATCATCCAAGTTAATTTTCTTACCTAAGACTGTTGAAGGATAAAGATCCAAAGACCACCAAACCTGACCAGAATTCATATTCAGAGTCTGTATTTAGAAGGCTTGTGACTGCCTGGAGAGAAACACTTCTTACAGAGCACCTTGAAATATATTTTACATGGAGCTTGTAAAGACAGAGAATTCAGAAAATCAACATCCTGCCTGGAAATTTGCAAAGCAAACAAGCAATTTTACAGATCCAAGAATACTGCTGTTAGCTGGGGCACTTTAGCCCCTATTGTCTAGAACAGTTAGGCCTTACCTAGAGGATTTTTCATGGGGTGGATAGAAAGGGGACAGTCAATTTAAGGTTAATAGAAAGATGGCTTCAACTGAGAAAAGATACAGGACACTTTGCCCTGTCACAGCACTATAGATACACCCCGAGTGGCATATATTTCTCATTATTATTCTTTTTATATGAGATATACATATCAGCTTACCCAGCCTTAATACATGGAGAGGTGCTTGAATGTACTGCAATTGGTAGGCTATTGTTTGTTGATACTCATTTGAGACCTGCCCTTCCTTAAACAGAAAAGAGGAGGAGCAATTTGGGAGGAGGAAGCATGGGTGGAAAGGAAACTGCAGCCTGGATGTAAAATAAGTAAAAATAAATAAATCTATTTAAAAAGGAAATACTTTATTAAAGAAACCTGACAATGCTTCAATGAATGTAGTAGGCGACACAGTATAGACTTTGTATATATTTTCTCTTTTTTTCTTTTCTTTGGGGGCAGTCACAAGGAAATAGGGTGGACATGGGGAGAGAGGGAAGTGAATGAGATCCCGGTGCATTATGTTAAAACTCCAAATCATAAATAAGAATATTATGTTGGAAAATTAAGTGATTTATTTAAGTTTTGGGGTTGTTATTGAAGTTGATAATTTTGTGAACTGACTAGCAAATAAGAGTATATTCTAAAAGACTTAGATTATGTTTGTTTATACCATCTGCATTCCTTGTTTATAGAGGTCAACATCCCATTATCCTGAGTGATCCATTTTCTGGGAAACTTTATTGTTCTACTTCCATCAGTGTGCTTATTATGAGGAATTGAGAAATCAGACAGTAACATACATGAAAGTAAGTACTCCTGTCGAAATATTTGGATGAGGTCTGTTAATGTGGTCGTAGCTGGTCTTGAAATCTTGAGTTTGAAGGACCCTTTGTTTCAGCCTCCCTGCAGCTCCTTGGATTAATGGTGTCTTCTTTCCCTCCAGGCTGTGATAACTTGTAATTATTCATTTGACCTGAAAAATAGTGTGGTCATATTTTAAAGGAAATTTTGCTGAATCACAGAATGGACTCCTGTAATCTAGCAATCAGAATCATTTTCTTATCACATATTACCACTGGAATTATGGGAAATTTTTATCTTATATTATACTATATAATACGTTACTATAAAGAATGCACATTGAAGCCCACAGATTTGATTCTCATGAACCTAATGGCAGCAAATGCATTGATCATTCTGTCTTCAGGAGTGCCCCAAACAATGGCAGTTTGGGGACTGAAGCAGTTCTTGAATGATTTTGGATGCGTGATCCTATTGTACATTCAAGGATTTAGTCGAAGTTTGTCCATTTGTACAACCTGCCTATTGAGTGTTTTCCAGGCCATGACCATGAGTCCCAGAAAATCTTGTTGGAAGAACCATAAAGTCAAAGTTGCTAAGAATATTGGCTGCTACATTGCCCTCCTCTGGGTCATGCATATGTTGATAAATTTCATTTTCTTTATCTACCCATTTACCAACATGAATAACAAAAATGTGACAAGAAAGCGAGAATTCGGGTACTGCTCTACTGCAGGGCATGATGAAATCAGTGATTCACTCTATGCAATATTGATAATGTGCCCTGAATTCTTCTTTTCTCTGATCATTGCCTGGTCCAGTGCCTCCATAATCATTTTTCTGTACAGACACAAGCAGAGGGTTCAGCACATCTGCAGTTCTTATGGTTCCAGGAGAAGCTTCCCTGAGTCCAGGGCCACCCAGAATATCCTTGTCCTACTTTCTACCTTTCTGGCTTTTTATACTCTCTCCACCATCTTGCGAAGCTGCGTTGGTCTTTTGTATAAGCACAATTTGTGGCTGGTGAATGTCACTCACCTCACAGCTCTATCTTTTCCCTCTTTTGGACCCTTTGTTCTTAAGAGTCATTACTCCATTGTGTTCAGATTTAGTTTTGCCTGGTTAAGAAAAAAGTCCCCTAATTTTATTATAACTATATAAAATATAAGTGTTTCCATTATCAAATGTCATACCCACTTATCACCCTAAGAAATCAATAAAGAAAGTTAAGTAGGTAGCACCTTGTATTTCTAAGATTAACCAAAGTGAGCATGGGAACTCTGTCAGATGGTGGGATTAGTAGTTTATATAAGCTGATCAGATTGTGTTTGGCCCATTGTAGTCTTCAACATTCAGAGAGTGGTGCTTTTCATTTGCCCAGATGATGTGAAAATAAGCTTGTACTCCAGCTGCAGATAGAGATGCTTTCTTGTGGTTTTCATCCTATCATGGATTCTTGGCTACTTGGCTGCTGCATAGACACCTTGTTGATATTGCAAGGCAAGCTAAAACCATGGGTAGCAGTAAACTTGTGCTTCAGGTGGCTCTTGTCCCATGATGCTGATTTAACCTGCAGTGGGACCAGAAGTCTTCTTCAGTGACACTTTCCAAGACACCTTGCTTGTTCGAGAAAAGGACTATCTGTCTATTGCTAACCTTGTATAACAGGAGGGCCTGCTTGTTGGGGTTTCTGTCCTGCCCTGTTCCCACAGCCGGCAAGTCCCAAAGAAAATCACACAGAGGTCTCCATAACATTATAAACTGATTGTCCCATTAGCTTAGGCTTCTTATTTACTCTTACAACTTATATAGCCCAATATTCTTATCTATGTTTTCCACATGGCTCAGTAACTTTCTCATCAGGGTAGGTCACATCTTGCTTCTTCTGTGATCTGCGCAGGACTGGGAGGAATGGGCTTCCTCCTCATCGCAAAGTCTCTACTTCCTGTTTCGTTGACCCAGCTATACTTCCTGCCTGGCCAATCAGCGTTTATTTAAAACATGATTGACAAAATACAGACAATTCTCCTGCACCACTTCCCCTTCTTTTTTTTAACAAAGGAAAATATCCATAGTTCATTTTTTGGGAATGTGGGCATAG
>LOEQ01007156.1:17576-30161 GCA_001685075.1 Bramus lutescens | reverse complement strand
GCGGGCAGGGTCACTGGGAGTGGGCGTGGCTTGCCTCTTAAAGAGACAAAAAAAATAACAGCTGCAGCTTTCTGTCCATAGATCCCAGGTTATGTTCCAGAATATGGACCAACAAAAATTCAGTGTTTAATGATTTTATAAGAGAGGTAACATATGCAGTTGTTTATAGAAGGTATACATAAAACTTTTCGCAGTTGTGGATCTTAGTAGGCTCAAACATTGCTAGCTGTATTGTTCATGAAGGAGTGAATTTAGGGCAAGCCAAGTTGGATTACCAAAATTGCTAAGATAATATTCTTTCATATTTCAGCATGACACAGAGATAAAATGAAAGATGATAGAGGAAATACTTTAATAGTATATGTGTGTGATTACAGAGAATTCTAGAAGACTGAATTTGAAATTTATCATGCTGTGGGAAAAGGAAAAGGCAGAAGACATGGTCCTTCAATAAAAAATCCACTAAACGATATTTTGAGCCGTGAGACTTCCAAGGTTCCACAAAAGTACCAAATGTTGCCACTGATATTGGTTTCCATGGTATATCAGGACGCTAAGATAGCTTTCCATAGAGCACCCTGTGATTGACAGACAAGGAGGAATCTAATTGGACAGATGTACTTTCTTCTTTCTATGAGAGCTGTCTGGCTTTCACAGTGCTAGAATTGCTGCCACCACTTCAGTTTAGCTATGGAACTGTGTGCCATATTACCTATTCCAGCTAAGGGAACTGTGTGCCATATTACCTATTCCAGCTAAGGGAACTGTGTGCCATATTACCTATTCCAGCTAAGGGAACTGTGTGCCATATTACCTATTCCAGCTAAGGGGTGCACCAGCAGTATGGGTACTATGTATACAATGAACTATAATCAATTGGGTTTAAGACCTTCCAAGTGGGAATCAGAAACAAAATTGTGGCTGCAGAGATAGCAAGGGAAGCTTCTTCTGTTCTTTTGTTAAATGGATATTATGTGCTTGTCTAAATGCCATCTAAGCATTTTTATGATTATATAATACCGCTGCCTTTCACCTTCACAGCATAAGTATGTTTTCTAGTGGGTAGTGATGAATGTAGAGAATCATAACTCTTCAAATAAGTTTATATTTATATTTAATGCTACCTATATGGTTTTATTTAAAGTGGTAATTTTATTTTTCTGATAATTGTATTTGTTTATTTCCTCGGTTTATAACTAAAATATTTCTCACCTACCAAGGAGCTATAAAAATAAATTCATAACAAGTCCTTCATAATTAGCCAACAGATGTGGGTGCAACACACACTTCCCTTGATATTCTCATATAGGTTAAATTTCCTCAATATAGAAAAATTCTAGCTCATACTGGTTTATTGTTTGTATTATAAATGACATGAGAAACCTACCTTCTAAGGAACAATCTTAATTTCAGTTAGTTTGAATCTATACTTCTTTTCCACCATTTTAAAAATATTAATTTGTTTTACATCCTGTCCATAGTTTCTGTTCCCTCATCTCCTCCCAGCCCCTTCCCCCTTGTCACCTCTTTGTCCTTACCACACAGCCCACTCCCCCAACATTTCTGTCCATTAAAGGACAAGTCTCCCTACATATCAAAAAAACATGGCATATGGATCTGCAGTAAGACTAAGCACCTTCCCATGTATTAAGGCTGGGCAAGGAAACCCAGTATGAGGAGTACAGTCCCAAAAGCCAATAAAATAGTTAGATATACTCCCTGCTCACACTGTTGTGAGTTCCACAAGAGGACCAAATTACACAACTGCAATATACAAGCAGAGGGCCTAGGTGAGTCCCCTACAGGGTCCTTGGTTGTTGGATCAGTCGCCGTGAACCCCAATGAGTCCATGTTAGTCAAAGCTGTAGGTTTTCTTGTGGCTTCCTTGACCCCTCTGGATCCTACAATTCTTTCTCTCCCTCTTCTGCAGGATTCTCCAAGGTCCACCTAATGTTTGGCTGTAGGTCAGTTTCCGAATGAATCCTCACTGACGACAACTGGGTCGGGTACCAGTTTATGACTACAGCCGTATATCATTAGGCATCATATTGTCAACTTTTTTCTCCAACTGTGGTGCTATCCTAGGTCTCCGGGTCATTTCTCCTGAAGGTCCTAGTGCTCTAGGCATCATCAGGAGGGGGCTTACTCTCCAGGAATGGGGTTTGGGCTAGAACAGTCATTGGTTGGAAACTCCCTCAATCTATAGCTCTTAACAGTCATTATTATGTGAATCTTGTGACTTAGAAGTCAACTATTGAGGGCAGGGCTCCATGGTACAGAATAATACTTGCTCTTGCAGAGGAGCTCGATAATAATTCTAAGAACCCACATGGCAAATCAGAGTAGTTCATTACTCCAATCCCAAGGCTTTTTACACCATAATCTGAACTGCACCATACCAGGAATGCTCATAGTAAACATTCATACCTGAAAGCAAAACACATAAAAATAAATGAGAAATAGTCCAAATTATCTGTATCCAATAAGCTGTTTTTAAATAACTTCCCCCATTTCTGATTGTTTCATATCTAAATATTTACATAAATATGAAAACTAGCATTTCCACATCTCACCTGGCGTTTTCACTGAGTTGGTCACTGAGCATCAGTACACGAGAAAGACAGTCCCTAGTCACACCCTGAATTCTGTGTGCTGCCTGACACCAGCAAATTCTAAGGGTGCCCTACTCTCACCACTCTCGTGGGCATCTTACAGAAGCGTTCATTTATTCTGAATGAGTTTGGGGCTCCATTCTTCTTCAGAATGATGGTCTATCTACAAATCAGTGTTGATTAAATTGGTCTCTACAACAGATCATGGAATGATAATCAGACCTTTATAAATCATCACAGTACTCACAACCTTTATACCTCAAATCTTGAATTACTCTAGTACTTTAATGCTCTAACTTGAAACAGTTGACAGCAATTGGATTAAAACCTGTGTTCCAAAGAATGTTAGGAGACATTATAACTACAGAAGCAATCTGATGGCAAGGGGTCATACTGAATAGAAAATAGTATATAAAAGTCTATAGAGTGCTCTGATTACACAAGAAAAAATAGTTGTTGATATACTCATGTACTGCAGGGATGAAAATTCCTGGTGTATTGTCCAATGAGGAGAAAGGGGCTGAGTGCTGGGAAGCAAGCATTGATGGCCACATTGACATGAGTCACCCATGTATCTCCTCCATCCTGAACAGAAAAATACATCATTAAGATGACAGAGGCTACATAAAAGACAACAAAGCTGCTCAAAAGGACAAGCATTCTTTGTGTGGCTTTGGTTTCATGAAGTGATTTATTAGACAGGGATCTGTGGATATGCTGGACCCTCTGTTTATGTTTGAACAATATCAGCACCATGGAGCCACTGGCCCATATCATGAGTCCCAAAGACATAACATCATTGAAAGCCAATAGAATAGCATATAATGTGGAAGTTTGTCTGTTAACTTTTACTATTAAGCAGTGTAAAAATTGTCTTAATTCAGTACGATTTCCTTTAGCCCTCATATCATTCAGTCTCACAATAATTAAGCTATTTGTAGATAGACCCAGGGCCCAGCACAGGCCCAGGGAAGGACTAATGATACTGGGGGCTCTGACCTTGAGCTGTGCCCACTTGGAATTGCTGGGACTGATGGTGATGGCCTGAAAGACACTCAACAGGATTGTGGAACCAAGAGATACTCCCCTAGCAACTCTATAAAAATAAAAGACCAGTTTGCATGAAATGTTACCTAGAGAATATGTTTGACCAAAAGCAGCCATTGACTGAGGGATTCCTTTGCAGAGAAGAACCAAGATGTTGGCACAGGTCAGGCGTTTGACAATCAGGTCTGTGGGCCTTCTCCTGATCCCATTGAAGGAAGAGACAATAATACAGCAAAGTAAGGCTAAGTTCCCCAGGAAGCCCAGCGAAGTCTGGGACAGGAAGAAGATCCCCATGGCCAGATCTCTTGATATCATTCTGTCATTGTATAAAAATGTCACTCAGTATCTGGTCCTGAGAACTCAGGCTAGACATGTAGGACTATTTTCTTCAGTGTACAAAAAAATCCATGCTAACCAATAATCACTAATTTCCATTCAGATACTAAGATAAAATATAACTATGTGGTTATACTTGTGCCTTTGTGTGGGAATATTCACTTCAGTGAAGGTGCCTTTGGAGCCAGTTAGTGTTATAGACAGTGCTGAGGTTCCACATATGAGTACTGGGACTAAACTTGAGTTTTCAATAGAGGCAGTGTGCCTTCTTAGTCCAGAGAGCCTTCTCGAGAGCTCCCAAGAAGTGTATTTGAATAAGTTTCTAGGGGCTGGAGCGGTTGAGGGCACTGGCTGCTCTTCCAGAGGACCTGGGTCCAATTCCCAGCACCCACATGGCATCTCACAACTCTATAGTTCTTGTTCCCACAGAGAAATACATACAGGTAACAGACCAAAGCACATTGCAAAAGAAAAGTTTTCAAAGTATTCCAAGCCTTAAAGAATTCCCATAGTTTTTCTGCCAGATACCAGACACAGGACTGTATTTAAAGACAAGGTTAGTACTGTACTTGCTGGTGGTCACCACTTTTCACACAGCTATACAGATGAAGTGTGATTTCCAGCTAACAGCAGTCTTGGGTTTGGGGTTCTAATGATGAGGCAGTCTGTAATAGGATGAGTTTTGTGACACTGCAGATTCCTTAGGTTCCACCACTGGAAAATGGCAGACATACCAGACTCAATTACACTTGAGAATGAAAATATTTCCTCTAGGTGGTATGGAGCAAAATTGTTTTCTATGTCATTCACACTGCCATTCATGGCTCTATTTTACAAACTCCTGTATATTTTTGATATGCCATTAATTCCTAAAATATACTATTGGCAAATATCATGCATCAAATGGAAATATCAGAAGGTAACAATGCCAATCACATATGAAACAGATCAATTTTATACAAATGTTCAACTTAATAATTGTAAAAGTTGATTCAATATTGGAATGAGAACTTTCCCCATTTACAAAATTACAGTATTATTAACACCAAGAATATAGTTTCTATTCTATCATAGCTGTCTAAACATATGGAAAGTGAAAATTTATGCATACTTATATGAACAGTGCATAATAATTTCAAAGATAGGAAAATGTAAGTAATATATGTGTACATTGATTCATAGGAGAATCTAGAGTAAAAGGACAGTCCTGGAAAGCAGAAACCACAGCAGTAGATACATGAATATTCAACCCTGACAAAGTGATGCTAAAATATGAAAATCAGAGAAGCTTCATTAGAATGGATTGAAATTTGAATCACAGTTATCTGAGTCTGTCCACTCTTACACACATAAATACAACATGGAGTCACTATTACTGCTCTTGCCCTCTAAGAAGGTAAAATAGCCTCCTGTCGCTGTGCCTCTTGGCACCAGTATTTCCAAAAGAAAACTGCCACCTGCTTCTGTGACCCTGAGTCAAAAAGGCAGCTTGCAAGGAAAGCAAGTGTTCTTGTATCTGTAAGTTCTGCTCTCCAGCAAAATTTAAAATCTTGAAATTATGCCAGGCATTACATTTCACTGAGCACACCTAATATTTGTTCAAAGAAAACCTATGTGTGTTGATGGAGGTCTTTCTGTCTGTATCCCTTGAATACTATGATAAAAATCATTTTAGATGCAAAGACCTCTCCACCTGCTTCTTGTGATTGGGGTTCCTACAGCAAATCCCCCTTGCCAAAGGTTTTTTTTTTTCCAGAGATGACACTAGGCACACAGGCCTCACTCAAGAAGAGTCCCTTTACCCATGGAGTCCCCAGGACTTGGAGGATCCACAGCTCTGTCAGTATTCATACTGTGCAGCATTCCGTCCCTGAAAAAGAGACGCAAGCTCAAAGAGCTGCACCTACATAGCTGGTAGCAGATTGTCTAGCTTCTGCAAGCCTGAGGAAACAAATGAAGTCTCACCTGTGAAAGTAGATGCCTCTATGATGGCGGATGCTGGATAGGACCTCAATAGTCAGAGGGACAGATAGCCTCTCTCCATATAGTCACAGACACACAGCAACATGTTCATATGCTGACACCTCACCTCCCTTGAGGTCCAGAGGATGCCACAAGGGGAACCATGACACTCTCTGCTGAGGGAAATGACTTCACCCCTGAAAAACAGTTCTTCACATCAGAACCATCAGGAACATTTTCACTGTGAAGTGAAGAGCAGAGGGACTCGCTGAAGATCTGGAGGGGATTCTTCTCTTCTGGGGCACTGGATCACAGAGGGAGTCCAGATTGCAGGAGCAGTGGGATGGGTTCTAAGGAGGAGGGACTGAGGATGAGAAGGGAAGTTGGAGCTGGAATTTTAGTTTCTCTGAAGTTAGTCTTCCCCGAACTTACAGAATATACAGTCAGGAAATGACAAGGACACATGTAAATACAGAACTGGGACCCAAAACTTTCAGAACGGGAAACCAAGCTACCCTTTCTGGAACCTTGATAAATAGGTTAAGGATGTTTCCTTAGCTATATTTTGATACTTTTCTCCTTTTCTGACTCAATTTGTAGCATTATACTTACTCGGATTTGGGACTACATAGGGAAAGTTAAAATTCAATAGCAAACAAGCAAATAAATAAATAAAGATATAAAGCCCCACAGGTCACTTTGCTTGTATTTAGCAGGCCTACTTCACTTCTATGTCCACCACCCTCATTCAGGCACAGTGTAGCCATTCCTTTGACATCGTGAGGTTTTTTTTTTTTGACATCTCTGTATTTCACAAGCATATGGTTCAGTTTTGAATCTTAATATAAGTAAATGGCATTTTTATATAAAATTGGATTGCTCACAACATGAGCTCATGAGCTCATGTACTTGAGAGCTGGCCCTTAGAAGTGAGGTCCAACTTTTGCACACCATAAGCTTATGACCCCACTTAGGGATTTGCACTTGTAACAAACAGCTGAGTTGCAACCAATCACTGAAATAGAGTTTTAGTCACTCAAGGGCAGCCAAAAGTAGTTCACAAACCCTTCATATTCAGAAACTTCCTGCAGGGACAGGACAAGCAGCTATCTCTGAGCCCCTTATTTTCATTGCTTCCCAGTGTCTGTTTGTAAATGCTTTTGTCCTGTTTACAAAAACCCATCTTCCGTGAATCACCTCTAGTTCTTGGAACTGAACAACTAACAAATATTTCTTTGCTCGGTACAACTCTATGGATTTAATATGTTTAATAATTTTCTTTTAATATTAACTCAAAACTGACAACCAGCTTTACAGCATTCACAATCACCAATGATAAATTAAAAAGTGGAGTTTGAAGGGACTGTGCTGTTAAAAATTAAATACATCGTGGAGCTGGAGAAATGGCTCAGCAATTAAAAGCACTTGTTGCTCTTCCAGGGGACCAAGGTTTGGTAACAGCACCCACATGGTGGCTCAAAATCATACATTATCCAAATTACAGGGAATCAGTTGGCTTCTTCAGACCTCCATGAACACCAGGCTTGCACTTGGCACATACATACATATGAAGGCAAAATGTTTCAAGGAACCCAGGTTCAATTCCCAGCACCCACAGCATATCTCATAATTGTCTGTAACTCCAATTCCAGGGACTCTGATGTCCTTTTCTGATTCTCATAGGCACACACACAGAACTCATGTGTGTGTGTATGTGTGTTTGTGAGAGAGAGAGAGAGAGAGAGAGTGTGTGTGTTCCATGTGCCTATGAGGCACAAATATATTTGCAAAATATTCATGCATTTCTAATATGCATATATACTTATACATAAGCAAAACATTCATACATATAAAATAAAATAAAGAACACACATCACAAAACTATATGTGTAATAAGCATACTGACAGTGGTTAAGTTAAAAATCACTCAACAGTATCAGTTGTAACAGTGCCTTGTCTGGTGAGACAAGCTTAAGGTTGATGTCCTAATTCATTAAGTCTGGTTCTGGCATCTTTTGTTCTTCAAGCCTGACATTTTGTTGTTGCATTCTTAATAGTATGAGCAACTAAAAGGCTCCCCCAGTCATCTGCATAAATAATGGCAGAGGGTGATACTGTGAGTGTGATCCTGCCTTCTTGTAGTCATTTACCTCAAAATTTAACTCATATTTTCTCCAGAGGTACCTTGCAGATTGTAGACAGAGGAAATGGCTCAGTTGGTAAAGTACTTTTAGAGTAATCATGGGGACTATAGTTAGGATCCCCAGCACCTACATTAGAAGATTTGTGTGCAATATGAGCCTATAACACCAGGTAGTCAGAAATTGATGGACTTTAGGATCTCACTGGCTAGTTAATCTATGTTACATGTTGATCTCTCGGTTCAGTGGATTCCCTATCTTCAATACCATGATGGAGATATAATAGAGGAAAAACTCTGAACTTCAACTTATAGCCTCCACATGCACTTGAACTGGGGAACCTACACATACACACAACATATACACACAGATATGCACTTATAAGACCACGGATCTGGATAACACATGAAGTCATTATTGCATGGTACCCAGCAGTATCTATTCTTGACTTTAATAAAGACCTTGACTAGCACTGACTGTAGGGTCAATGCCATCAGTCTGGGTAACAAACTGAACAAAATTTAATGTTAATCAATCACGAAATAACTGTTCAGTTGGCATCAGGAGCTGGAACTATCAGTTAATTTCGTTATCTTCCTCTCTCCCTTGGAAGGCACCTGGTAAGTATATCATAGATCTCTGTTCCCTTGGATAATCCTACCTATCCAGATGGATAATTCTGCCATCTCTTTCCGTTTTCTCCTTTCAACTTTAATACTCTGCCAACTGAGCTAGTAAAGGAATCATTTATGTACATACTAGGTATCACATACATAATATATGTAGTATACATAGTGCATATATTCATACATAAAGTGCACACACATGCACACGACTATTGTTTCACCTGTACTAGCATTGATAGCGCATACACAGGGAATGAGATTAATATACACATCAGTTTTTCAAGGCAAAGTTTATTTATGCAGTCCAGGCTGTCCTGGAACTCGATCTGTAGATCATATGGGCTTCAAACTCAGAGATCCATACCTCCATCTCCCAAGTACTGGGTTAAAGGTTTGTGCCGCCATGCCTGGTTTTGATGTAACTTTAAAAGACTGCTGGTGCTCTATAAGTAAATTTTCAATTTTATTTTCTTAATAAACCTCAATGTCTTCTTGCCCACTGCATGTTCCTTTAAAGTGTTTTCAGCATTTTAATTGTTGTTCCCATTTACTTCTGCAATTTTTAGTAGAGTGTTCTAATTCTGAATTTATTGTAGTCAATCATTTGTACAATATGTATTTGACAAACATGATCTCACTTCCATGTGTATGTACTCTCAATTCTAGTACAGCAGAAGTTATAATCAGTCCCCAGGAAATGTGGGCTCCCCAATGCTGAGCTGCCTCCTCCACACCCACACACAAACTGCACTGTTATTGAGCATACTGACTGTAAATGCAGTCATTTGGTAAGATTTTATACTTTCATAAAAAGTCTGGTCTACACAATTGTTAGGTCATTGAAAACAGCAAAAATAAAAGTGTGTGTTGCATAAGTGTCTGTGCGTCTCTTCTTGGTCTTCACTCTCATAACTTTTACAATTTTCAGTCTCTGACTGAAGAAGTTGGATTGTCCAACTTTTACTATGAGTATTTTCTGATCAAGACATTTATCTAGAACTAAGATGTCTAGTTCCTGTGTCTGAAAGTCCCTGGGATCTTAGTGTCATTTGTTCACACACATTTGATCCTGTTCTATGTCATTCTGTGCCTGCTGTCCTGACAAGTATCAATACCTATGATCTATCAATTACCTGTCATCAATTGAAGAGTGAGAGCATTCACTTCTGAAAGAACCTAAAAACCAGTATCACTCTTCATTTTGAGCATTGTGTAAGACTCTTCCTAGGTAGACATAACATGTTATGTCTCACCCCAGAAAGGGAATCATGACAAATCAAAGGAACAGTTCTCCCAAAGCCCATTTGAATGAGCCAATAAATTTTAGTTGGAGTTGCTTAGGAGGTAGTAGGTGAAGGGATAGTTATAGGAGCAATGGCCTCATTGAAAAGTCTGCCCCAAAACATGGGTGGGAACTGACAGGAGCTTCAACCCTGGTGGTATTGACATGATTTACAGGCAACTGAGCTGGTCAGAGAGTCTCCTCTAGGTAGCTAGACTGGGCAGAGTCTCCGCCTCTAGTTCTGGGGTCACAAAGGTTCTTGTATTCACAGAGAGGGATTTAGAGAACCAGGAATGTTAATCACACAGGGCTGTCTCCTCAGTGAAGGAGATCAAATCAAATGCCTGCTTTTCATCCAGAAAGCTGAGAGTGGATTTTGTTATTGACTTGGTGACCTTTGGGCTCTGTGTGAAAGCAAACCTCACCCAAATTCCCCAGAATAATTAATTATTCCAGACTCATCCCTCCCTAGACCATTGCCCATCTTTAGGGGAGCTGTCCAATGTACTTCATCCTGCTGACCTCTATGCCATCATCAGTCTGAGGCTACACTAGATTCTAGGTTTTTAGCTATAGAAACCACTCTGATAGTCATTTTGTGTGTGTGAGAGAGAGAAAGACAGAGAGACACAGAGAGAGAACTTGGGCTTTTATACTAGTGTCTCATATGGAACCCACTGAAGAGATAGCCTGATGGAACTCCAGTCAACCACTAGGAAAAGCTGCAGTTCTCTCATTTGTGTGAGGAATTTACTGTGTGTGGAAAACTCTGTGGGAAAATACGTCAATTTGAAGCAGATGAACATGAAACAGATACAACAGCTCTGTGCAGATGAGCCAACTCGGGGGCATAATGGCATTTAAGAGCTTTAGTGCTCAACAGCAAAGAGTCTACCTCAGTGCAGAAAGTACTGCCAAAATCATAGAATGGAACCAGTTCCAATAAGGCTATAGTCAAACCTTCAATCCATGCCCATTAAAGCCATGAGTACTTCTACAGTTGTGCAAGCCTGTTACAAGAGGGAAGTCATGCGAAACAAATGTCTATGGTAGTTGCTACATGTGTACAGCTATCATTTTATGTATATGTAAATACTTGTATACACAAAAGCAGAAAGGGAGTGAAGGAAGGAGACTAGCAGGAAACAGAAAGGGACTGGGGACAAAAGGATATTATGGTTAAATTACACAGAATTCTCAATAAAACTAAATAAATGAGGGCTGAGAATATGGCTCAATTGATAAAGTATTTCCTACTATCCTCAAAGTGCAGAGTTCAATCCCATTGGGCATGGAGACTCATCATTCACTACATATTGGCAAGGGGATCAATGTTATCCTCAATCACACAGCAAGTATGAGTCCAGCCTACAATAAGTGAAACCTAGTCTCTAACATAAATGGATAAATAAAATAATAAAGAAATGGAAAGACTAATTACTCTGATTTCTTAAAATCAGTGATTTCTTAAAATCAGCTGACTAGTTTCATGTCTATTTGACAGAATCTAAAATCATTTGGGAAGATGGAGCCTCAATTAAAAAAAATCCATGTAGGTAAAGTTTTTCATTGGGACCTTGATCATCTCTGTTCCACCAGTAGCTTCTGAAATAACCACTCAGAGACTTACTAATTGGAAATGCTCAGCCGATAGCTCTTACAAATTAAATTAACTTTTTTTTTTTTTGGTTTTTCAAGACAGGGTTTCTCTGTAGCTTTGGAGCCTGTCCTGGAAGTAGCTCTTGTAGACCGGGCTGGCCTTGAACTCACAGAGATCCACCTGCCTCTGCCTCCCGAGTGCTGGGATTAAAGGCATGCATCACCACTGCCCAGCTTTTATTTTTATTAAATTAATTCATTTCTATCAATCTATGTTCTGTCCGAGGCTCATGGCTTTAACCTCTTCTGTATGTCCCACTTTCTTCCTGTATGCCTGGTGACTCTTCCAACTCCACTCTTCTTATTCCTAGCATTCTCTCTGCTCTGAAAACCCTGTCTAGCCATTAGCCAATCAGCCTTTTATTAACAATGAGAGCCATACATATTTACAGTGTACAAAATTCATTCCACAGCATAAGACTGGCCATAAAACAGACTGTGGCACATTTTCTTGACTAATTATTGATGCTGGAGGGCCCAGCTCCCTATGGGCAGTGTCACTCCTGTATATGTGGTCCTGGATACAGTAAGAAAGCAAGTTGAGCAAGTCATGGGGATCAAGGCAGTAAGGAGCACTCCTCCATGGCACCTGCTCCATTTCCTGCCTCCAGGTTCCTGTCAGACTTGAGTTTCTCCTATCACTTCTTTCAGTGTTGGACTTTCACATAGAAGTATAAAATTAAATAAATGCTTTCCTCCCAACGTTGATTTCTATAATTTTATTTATATCTTTTGGTCATGGTGTTTTATCGCAACAATAGAAATTCTTACTAATACAAGTGTCTATGTGTGCTAAAATATCACATTGTACTCCATAAATATGTAAAATTTTCATCAGAAATTTAATTTAATTTAAATAAGAAAGTAAGGGGGGAAGATGAATATAAGGGAGGGAGAGATGGGTAGAGGAAGAAAGGGAG
>LOEQ01007156.1:0-17365 GCA_001685075.1 Bramus lutescens | reverse complement strand
GGAATCCGATGGCGGTGGCCACCCCGAGCGACCCGGCTCACGTGAGTGCTGCGTCGCTTGTGCATCCCTTCACCCTAAAGCTTAGTGCAGGGCCATCAGCAGAGTAGAAATCTCTGTGTTCAAAACAGTGCCATACCTACAGATGGGCTCCCATTTCCGAATCCAGAATCAGGCTGTGGGAGCGTGCTGAGCTGGGTGCGATCGCAGCCAGAAGCTGGTGACCGGTGTTGAACTCAGCACACAATCCGATTTCGGCATATTTGAAGTCTTCTTTGCTTCCTATCTGGAGGTAGAACCGTTTGGAAAAGGGTCAGGTGAAGCCCAGGAAAAGTTGAACTATGTGCAAATTTTCATAGTAAGAACGAACATTGGGGATTTGAGGGCCGAGATATGTCAATCATCGAGTTCTTCCCAGGTCACCTGGCTTAAGGGCTGAGCAGAGAAGGCAGAGAAATGAGGAGGCGTGTGCACTTGGGCCCCCGACCAAGGGTAATGGCTTCTCACCACCTACCTTTTCTCAGAAGTTTGCGTGACCATTCAAGGGCCTCTCTGGGGCTGGTCCCATTCTTTGTCCTGGATTGTGTTCTGGAATCCGTGACTAAACCTGGCTTGGCTGTAGACCCGAACAGATAGTACAGGGGGGCTACATGGACTGGTTATTGTGTGCTGGAAACCAGAGCAAATGAGGTGTGGAAGTGTTACCACTTAGATAATTTCTTATGGGTGTATTTATGGTTATTGGCCATTATGGAACAGAAATTGTTGTGGTGATCTACAAAATCTCTTAGTCCCTTAATGATGGCAGTGAATGAGCAAAACAGTAGAGTGACAGAGCAACACCATGACAGTGGTAATGCTAGAGGACTGCTAACATTCCTGCTGTCTGTAGAAGGCAGGGGGAGCGGATCATCACTTCCTCATCTGGCCTGAGAATCCACCACGGCTGATCCACTCTCCCCACATCTGTCGCTGGTCTTGTGGAGTGCCAGAGCAGCGCTTCTTAACCTGTGGCTAGCAACCCATGAGGAGGGTGGGACGCCCTTTTTGCAGAGGGCACCTAAGAGCATAAGAAAACAGATGTGGTTACGATTTATAACAGTAGCAAAACTAGTTATGAATTAGTAATGAAAAATGGAAATCACTTTATGGTTGGGGGGGTCACCACAACATGAGGGGCTATATTGCAGGGTTGCAGCATTAGGAATCTAGTAGAATTCTGTAGTCACCCTTAGTGTGCTTGAGGAAGTTCAGGTCGGTCATACTTTTAGGCGGCATAGGAATTAATCAGAGTCACAGGGTCTCATGTAGAAGGACATTGTGACAGGCCACTGAATGGATAAGAGAAAGGCAGTGACTATAGAGAGGGTACATCAGGCTCAATATAGTTTAAGAAGGTGATGTGTATTTGAGATCTGCAGGTTCCTTCTGTCTCTCTGGGGCACAGTTAACCAGCTCTACAGGTTTTCCTGGCCGGCTAAAGTTGAAATGTGGAAGTCAAGCAATCTACTGTGATTTCTGTATGGCTGCATGCCCAACCCCTTGTCTTCATGTATTGAAATATAATCCTAAGTGTCAGGTATTAATAGGCTAGAAACTACCTGGCTGAAGTGTTTAGAATCTTTGAGGAGTGATTAGGATAAAATTAACTCATTAAGGTTGTCCTCCTCACCTGTGGCTAGATCCAGGCGTCTTTATAAAAGAGATCACACACTTGTGGCCTGCTTACTTCTTATCTCATCATATGCTGCCCTCCTGCCTTAGGACCCTGCCTGCAGCAAGAAGGCTATCACCAAAGAGACCTCACACCTCAGCCACCAAGCAAAACATACTTCTTTCCTTTATAAAGGAGCTTGCCTTATATGTGTTGTTATGTTAATGAAAATAGACTAACCCAGAGAACTTGAGAACAGAACTAGGGCTGCCTCTGGTGGTGTGGACCATCAGGGATCCTGTATCAAGCTACCAAGGACCCTTTGTGCTGTAACAGAGTGCAGGTCTGTGGAGATGAAGCTGAAACCAGGCACCCTTCAGAATTCCTGGGGAGAGGCCTTTGGGGCTACAGGTGTATAATAGGGCTGTGAGGTGGGAAAAGATCAGAAGGGACAGTAGATCACAATAAGGACAGCAATAGTTGGGATTTCAAGGGAAAGAGGAGCTTCCTATTAAGACATAGAAGGACATATGAAGAGATGATTCAAGGTAATGGAGTAGAAGTACCAGCTACCCTGCATAGCATTATGGGGACAAGCCTGCAGAGAAATTCTCTGGAATAAGGGGATCTCTGAGTTAAAAATTCTGAAGAGCTCACAGGACATTCCACACAATTTAAGTACCTAGGAGCCAAGTCCTCAGTTGGATAATATGTTTATCTTGCAGCTTTGAGAGGGAGGGGCTGTGACGCCATGGCACAGTAGAGCTGTTTAACAGTGCCCCAGAGAGACAGAAGGAACCCTTCCATGAGCAAGCTGCAGGGGGCTTGGTGTAATATCTTGGTGGAGAGGCATTTGAAGGGTCTGTGTTCTGACTCGCTGGATGTCATGTTCTGAGTGATGAAGAGGAACAGAAAGAGGCTCCCTGGAAAGGGATCGAAGTGGAGGTAGAAATGGGAAGGAGGGCTTCTGAGAAGTATAGTAAAGAGTGAAATGATATATGGGGGGGGTATGGATCCATGGCAGTAGCCTTGAGAACTATAGAAGGGTCGATAATCTCCAAACATCTTTTGTCAGAAAGTCACAACTTTGAAAACCCTTGGAAACTGACTGTGGGCTATATAAACCATGGCCAGAGTTGAAATGTCATCCCATGTTGTCTTTCCCACAGTTGGTGCTTTCAGAGGACACAGTGATGGGTGGAACCATCATGAGAGTGGGCAGTGGTATCACCAATTATTTCCTTTATGGTTGGGATTATGTAAGGGGAAGAATTACTTGTAGGCAGGGATTGATAACTTGGGATTCTAAGAGAGCTGATAATGCAAAGGTCTGTTCTCATTGTGGCAGGACTTTGTAACTTTTGAGGATGTGGCCATCCTCTTCTCCAAGGAAGAGTGGAGGCTCCTCGATGAGGCTCAGAGGCAGCTGTACCTTCATGTGATGCTAGAGAACTTTGCACTTGCAACTTCATTGGGTAAGGCCCCATACCCAGCCCATCCATGAACTCACCAGTATCAATTTTTTTTTCCAGTACAGATAGCTTTGCCATTTCCAGAGCAAGATTTTTGGTTCTGTTAACTTCTCTATTATCTTCTCATATTTGGAGGGACTAGCTGTGTGCACTGTTCCAAACTGTGCCAGAAGTGTCTGGGCATCAGGTATCCTGTATCAGTAAAATAAGTCTCATGTTTATCTACTTCCTTTTATGGTTATTGTAACCTAAATATGTGGGGCTTTGTTTCTCAATTTCTGCGCCTCTTCTTAAATGATAGCTCCTCTTGACTGCCAGAGTTCAAAATGACAAGCAGTGTCCTGGTCAATATTATTTATTTATACAGGACTATGAGGTGCTGCCAAAATCCTCCTTCAAGAATGTTATATCCTGGGCATGTAGTAAGCTGAGTCTCTTGAGCCGGTGTTGGAGGCTCATCTGCTTTGTCTTGTGTTTCTCTTAGAACTTGCTTCATGTGGGTTCCATGCGGATGCATGACAAGGGACATGGAGCTAGCCCTGGATGCTTTACAGTGTAGTGCAGTCCCAGAGGACAGTTGCCCCGATGAGTTTCCCAGTGAGAGGAGGAGACCTGTTACCCGTTGCTCTGTACCACCTCCTCTGTGACATTTTCCAGTGCTCATACACATGCCCTGTAAAGTGTCCATAGATGGTTCAATATTCCTTAAACATGTCTGACATCTCCTTAGCCTTCATTACAGGATTCCGATGTCCCCAAACAATAAGGTCTTACTGAATGCTGTTGACTGAAGAATATGTTGCCTCTCCTGTTTGTGATAGAATTCAGTCTGTGTCCTTTGTCTCACGACGTTTCCATATTTTGTGGTACCTAACACTACCTGGCAGCCCCTTCCTCACCTCACTCACATCAAGCTCCCTCTTCCTCACATCAATACACCATGGCCTCATGCCTTGCTTCTATCCACATTTTTAAAGATATCCAAAAATCAAGCCATAGATATATTCCTTAGTTATTGACGGAAAGCCCCAGGGCAGTGGCTCTCTACATTCCTAATACTGTGACCCTTTAATACAGTTCCTCATGTTGTAGTGACCACCCCAACCATAAGATTATTTCATTGCTACTTCAAAATTGTGATTTTGCTGCTGTTATGAATCATAATGTCAATATCTGATATGCCATCCCCAAATGAGTCGCAACTCACAGGTTAAGATATCGTGCCCTGTGGTGATTCCTGGCACCATGAAAATCTGAAAAATAAGAATTAGAAAAATAAACTCACTGTACCTATTATGAGTGTAGTTTAGTTTTAAAAGCTACAAGCTTAGCTTTATAAGCATACTTGCTTAGCATGTATGAAGCTGTGCGCTTGATCATTAATATCATATTCAAGGGCAAGGTGGTGCACACCTGTTGAGACTGGAGGATCAAAAATTCAAGGTAATCCGTAACTACATGATGTGTTTGAGGTGAACTTGGGATACATGGGAATGTATGAGAAAAATAAAATAAAGAGTAATAAAATATACAGATAATTTTACAAAAATATTTTAAAACATGAATAATATATGTTTTCCATAATAAAATTATTTCATAATAATTTCTGTTTTCAGATTGCTGGCAAGGAATAGAGAATGGAAAGCCACCTCTTGATCGAGATTCTGTCAAAGGATTATTACTGGTCAGGACCCCAAAAGCAAGTCCAGCTAACCAGGAGTCTCACCCACATGACATATATTTGCCAGTCTTGAAAGGCATTTTGAACCTGGTCAATCAACTTAGGCAGAAATCACATTTGATCAGTATGTGTTTAAACCTTCCCCAGGACCAGAATCATCCCAACTCAGAAAATACCTTGAAAAGATACTCACATATTGCCTCACTGGTGAAGAACTACAGAATTCATGTGTCACAAAAGCCCTTTCCCTCTGCAGAAGTTAAAAAGATCTTCCCAGATGCACTGGACATTATTCCTCCACAGAGCATTCCCATTTGTGAGCAAGCAAACCTAGTCACTGAATGTAGAGAGGGCTTTCAAACTAGAATAGGGTGTTCCAAGAGGGGTGAACACAGAGAAGCCACCAGCCGTGAACACACTCAGGATCACCACCCAAGAGCCAGTGCTGGAAAAAGACTTTCTGAGTCTACTAAATATGGGAAGGTCCACCGCCACAAAAACTCTTTCACTCATCCCTCAGGAGTCCATGGTAGAGAAAAGTCTTATAAGTGCAATGAATGTGGAAAATCTTTTCGACAGACCTCCCACTTAAATAACCACCTCAGAATTCACACAGGTGAAAAGCCCTATGAATGTGGTGAATGTGGAAAATCATTTACCCAAAGAGATACCCTCATTAAACATTACAGAGTCCACACAGGAGAAAAACCCTATGTGTGTGATGAATGTGGAAAATCCTTTAGGCAAATTTCCAACCTTACTGAACACCGCAGAATCCACACTGGAGAAAGACCTTATGAGTGTGATGAATGTGGGAAATCCTTCGGATGCAAATCAACTCTTGTTCGGCACCAGAGAACTCATGTAACCGAAAAGCGTTGTGCATGTGATGAATGTGGGAAATTTTTCACACACAGCTATAATCTGCTTGAACACCAGAAGATTCACACTGGAGCAAGGCCTTCTGGGTGTGATGAGAATGGGAAATCCTTTAGCCAAAGAGACACTCCCAACAAACACCACAAAACTCATACTGCAAAAAAGCCTCATGTGTGTGGTGATTGTGGGAAAGCATTCATTTACAAATCTAGGCTTGTTCGACACCAGAGATCTCACACTGGGGAGAAATCGTTCGAGTGCAAAGAATGTGGGAAATTTTTTCAAGAAAGCAATGGTCTTATGCAACACCAGAAACTTCATACTGGATTAAAGCCTTTTAAATGTGGCCAATGTGGTAAGTCTTTTGTCCAAAAATGTCACCTCTTTCAACACCATGTAATTCACACAGGAGAAAGGCCATATGAATGTGGGAAATGTGGGAAATCTTTTCCTCAACAGTCTAGCTTTTTACTCCACCGAAAAGTCTCACACCATGGAGAGGTTTCATAAAAATAACATGCAGAAATAGTTTAAGCCCAAGGTCTAATATCCTTTATCTCTTGGAAGTTTATACTGTGCTCAAGAAGACGTGGACCTACAGCAAATGTTCTTGTTTTTGTTTCTTGTATTTTTTTTTTCAGTGTTAACTTTATAATATGGAACTGCTTGCCTGAAGTTGAAACTTATATTTTCAAATATCTGGGGTGTTTTTATTCTTTGTGAGTTCAGGCATGGGTGGGGTTTACAGGAACTGCTCCATACATGCTAATGTGATTCGGGCCCTTGTCTGAGCTATACTCAAGCCATTTTCTCTGGTAGAAACCATTTTCCTCTATCAGCTTGCTCATTGTGCATTGGTCTCCTCAACATGCAAAGGAAAGGTGAACATCTGATAGTTCCCTGGAGGAAATCGTGAGCAAAGCCTTAAGGGGAGAATGTTTTTTGTTTTGTTTTGTTTTGTTTTGTTTTCTGACTGGTTGAAACATACATCTGTCATGATTTTTTACCAGGGGGAACTAGTCTTCAGTCTGCTCGGGTTTTCCAGCATTGTCTTCCCTGCATAGAAATTGTTGTCTCCTACTGACAGTGTGGTTAATTTTGCCAGCCCTCCATTTACCAACTTATGACTACCATTCTCTAGTCTATACATTAATAAACATGTTTACTCTTGGGTCTGCCTGGAGTCTTTGAGATTCTTTTTAAGATTCTCGGTGGGAGGAGACAAAATTGAACTCTGCATGGATCAACTGCTTCTGTGGGGATCTTGTTTTGTCTTGTAGGTACAGCAGAGTCATAAGTATTTCTCATTTCTTTCTTCATATAGTTCTCTTTCTAAGACCTAGGTATGTAGAGTTTTGTGGTCTAAATTTGTGGCCTTCATACTTTCATTTTGATGAAACTGGGATCACTGAAACGGGTTTATTGTTTCTGCCCTTCTAGTGATAGCATGAATTTGATCAACTGTGACACTGTAAAGGGGGGTTTTCTTCTGCTGTGTAGGAGTCACATGACCTGTCTAGAAATTCACATATGGTTTTATTCAGTCTTTGTAAGAACCAAATGTGATTCCTAATTGGAAATAGAATACTGGGTGTGATAAACAGGAAATGGAAGAGCTTTATAACAAAACAAGTGAACTCTGACTATTGCAAACATTACTCACAAGTCTAGTGACCATGCCTTCATTTATTTCTACAGCCTCTTTGTACTGTTTAGGAATGCATATATAGCTTTGCTGTGTGACTGTTGACTGTCAGATTGAAACATTCCATCCATATGCTGGAAGGAAGCTGAGACAAGTCAAAATAGCTTCAGAAAATCCTTGAAACTAACCAGATTCCCTAGGCCCCTTCTTCCTAAGTGTAAACAAGCCAGGCTGCAAAGAAGATTGAGACCAAACTAGCTGCCAAGAAGAAGCAGAATCTAGCTCAGCTGCCTGGGAGAAGTTTAGACCAACTGAGTCACTCGGAAAGGACACTTGAAAGGAAAGATCAACTTAGGACCCTCAAGGCCAAGTTCCCAAAACAAAAGAAATTTATTTGACCCAGAGGGACAGAGGGCAGGGAATAAGAAACAAATGTGAGACAGAAGGAAGAGGGAGAAGGAAAGGAGGCAGGGATGTTTGTGCCTTATGTACTTTGATAGCTGGACCTTGGTGGCCAGACTCAAGAGGAGGAAGTGACCAAATACAGGAATAGACCCTGTGGGCAAGCTTTAAGAATGCAATCTAATGGCTTTTAGCAAGGTAGAGGGAATGGGGGAGAGGAGCAAGGCCTGCTGGAGCCATGGTCTTCACGCTCACCATGCTCAAGCTGGCCATAGTTCCTTCCATACTCGACCTGTTGCGTTGCCTTTTGCTGTAGGTATTTGTTGCTATTTTTGTTGCTTTGTTTGACTTAGAGTTTTGCTATGTAGCCAGTCTGGCCCAAAACTAATGATTCTCTTGTCCACGGGGTACTGGAATCAATATTGTACATCATCATCTTGAGGGCAACTTCAGCTATTTGTTTCGTCCAGAGCTTGACCAATGCTAAATACACACATGCAGAAAAACAACTTTTTCCCAAACTAAAAGTTTCAGAATTGCTTAAACTCTGTTCAGCTTTGTCTTTCAGCAGTTGTGGCTACATTTCACCTTAGTTTGTGACCAAGTTGGTGGCTACAGCTTACCACTTCTGCAGGTGCCAGGCTGGGTCTATTTGCAAAGGTCTTTGCTCCCAGAAGAGAGGGAGTTGTGATGAACTTGGGGGCCTCACATTCATCCTGTTTTTCTAGAGATGCATCTATGTGCCTCATGATATCCGGGAAATTCAGCTAACTCTCTAGCTTCTGGATATATATTTGAAGTTTAAGAAGCCATGTGTGATCTGTAATGCTGAGGGAACAGAAAGGACAACTTAAGCATCATGAAAAATGGGGGGGATTAAGAATACCAAGGGAGGGAGGGCTCTAGTGTAACACACCTTGAGATATAGATGAGACTTCCCAAGATATTCTCCAGCAGTGGATTGAGAGGCCAAGGGCCCACAGCCGATTCTGGAGCCTAGGCATTGGCTTCCATCAGGATGTCTGTCCAGCATTTGGGCACAAAGTGAAGAAGTTTCTGCTCTCTCAGGTCCTAAGTTCTTACTGCCAAACACAGCCCTTTGCCCTCCAGTGTAGCTTACTTACAGTCTTTTGGGGTATTCTGTTGGCACCCTGGTTGGAAAACACTGGGGTGCCCCAAGACTACGAAGAAAACAAATAGCTGGAAAAGGCTTGTTTGCTTCCATCCATGCCGACATTTCCCAGCATCCCGCTTAGCCTTTGTTCCAGGTGATGGGGGTCCACAGCTTTCACACGCATAACTGAAGAAACTACGTTACCCAGAATGCGCTAGTCACAGGGAGGAAAACTGAACCAATGATCATTTGGAACGGTACCATTTTCAGGTTCTTACTGGTAGGATGGGGCGGGACTTCCGGCTGCTCTCTGTGGCGCTCATTTTAGCGGTTTTTGGGTCCGTTATAGCTGATTGTGTGCAGGACCCCTTTGTCCAGAGATAGGGGGCGAAGAGTCTGAAGGAGCGGTTCTAGAAGTAGTATTCATCGCACACCGGGCGCTGGCGGCGACAGCTTTGCCCAGGTCTCCGTCACCATCTCCCTGCGGTCTGCGCTCGCCTAGTTGGATGGCTGCGCACACGCACCAGGCTTAGGTAAGTGCTGCGATATCTGAGGCTCCCTTGCTCTCACCTCTTATATTGTAAAGTCTCAGTGTGGGAGTCCACTTAAGTCGCTTCTTCCTAAATCCCTGTTTGTGATTCGGGGTTCTTATGTGCCAAACCACTGTGATGAGACGTGGCAGAATGTGTGACAGCCAGGGCCCCAGGGTGTGGAATTTCTTGGACCTATGTTGAAGCCTGGAATATTTAAGCTGTAATAGTAAGATGAAGAGGTTTATCCTTATCCCTACGACATAAGAATTCGTGTACAGAGAAAAGACAAAATCACACAGACTTGAGTGTGGGTTTTCGGTTTTCCAAAAAGCTGCTCACTGTGCGGATTGAGTCATTAGGGTCCCACAGGTAACAGATGTAAGGAAGACATCCCCCAGGTCATTTTGTTCCTTGTTGGGAGAGTGTATAGGAAGACCCAAGGGTTTGGATCCCTGCCATTGTTCATGATATCTCTCTTCTTACAGGTATCCATTACTGCAGAATTGGATATGGCCCTTATGCAGGTGAGGAGAATATGTTTCAGACTGTCATTTCTCATGACCATTTCTTGGGTCAAAGAACCCTTAACAAACCCAAGCACAGGGTCCTGATTCAGTGTTGGGGGTTCTTTGGAGTTGTTCCCAATGGTAACAAACAATAGAATGAGACTGAGCCAGGCTTTGGAATGTGTAAACACGTGGAGATCATTCATAGATTCCCCCACCCCAAGTGTTTTCTTCTACGGGAACTGAATGAAAGCAGCAGGGTAGGATTCAGACATAGAATGAATTTCAGTAACTGCTTTAGAGTGATGAGAGCAAGGGGACATTTAGAGACAGGGATGGGGCGGGAAGGGAGGTGATGTAATGTCAGTCACATCAGCCTCCATGTTTTGGTAGCATGGAGAACCCGGTTGTTGTGAGGGAGACAATAAGATGCCCGTGGAGGATGCTGCTCTAGTAGTCCAGGTGAGTGTTAATAGTAACTAGACCAGAATGAAGGTAGAGGAAGTGGTAGGAGTCTGGATTAGTTTTGAAATTAGTGCTGCGTAGGGTCTCAGATTTTTAAAGAAGGGAAAGTAATAGTCAAATATTGGTTCAGGCTCTAGAACAGTGGTTCTCAACCTTCTTAATGCCGTGGTCCTTTAATACAGTTCCTCATGTTGTGGTGACACCCAACCATAAAATTACTTTCATTGCTACTTTGTAACTGTAATTTTGCTACTGCTATGAGTCGTAATTTGAAGTTGTATGTTTTCCGATGGTCTTAGGGGACCCCTGTGAAAGGATTGTTTGGTCCCCAAAGGGGTTGCAACCCACAAGTTGAGAACTGCTGCTCTAGGACTTTAAGATCTGGAAGAGTGAAAACTTGGTCAGATGGCATATAAAGCTGGGATTCAGGTTCATTTTCATTGAGGATATTTTAATTAATTGCTTTTAGCTACTTCTAAGTTATTTCAAAGATCAATGAAGGAAGATATCATGTGGGTGGGTGACCTTGTAGAGCTGGAATTTGGGAAGTAGCTTAAGATGGATACATCCAAAAAAAGCACTGGTCAGTATTTAGCCGCAGAGGTGGTTGTTTATTGTAATTAGGAGTAGTTCTGTTTCTCATAGATGGTAACGATAGCTCAGGAAAGGTAGGGCTGTGAATGAGTCTTGGATACCTAGGTAGAAGTGATAGACATTAGAAACACAATCGTGAGAGAAGTGAAGATAAATGGACACAATAAAGAGTATGGTCAAAGTCTTTAAGGCATAAAGCAGTAAGGTAGTCACAGTGTCAGCAACATTTAAGTAGAAGGTGGCCTGAAGCCAGGACTGAAGGGTTTTGTCTCCTCAAAATTCAGTTGTTGAATCCTAATCTGTGTGTGTGGCCTTTGAGAGGTAATTAGATCATGAGGATAGATGCCTTTTATGTAGGATTAGTGAGTGTCCTTATAAGAACATGCCAGGAAACTAGCTAATGTTCTTTCCCACCATTTGAAAATACCAGTGAAAATCAGTGGTCTATAACCGTGGAACAGAGCCTTCACCAGAAACTGTCAATAACTGCTCCTTGATATCAAACATCAAGCCTTCAAATCAGTGAGAAATACATTTGTGTTTTAGTAAGCCACCCAGTGGATAGTATATTGTTAGAGCACCCAAACCCAGGCACCACAAGTAGTGCCTATTTGTCATCCTATAAGCTTAATGCAATTTTGTTGTGATCCTGCTTGTCTATGGAATTTCATTCAGGAAGACAGGTAATTTTAGGGACACAAATCCGCATCTGTGACTTAATGAATATGGAATAGAGAGTCATTGACGTTTTGAACCACTTATTAGAACTGATTAAGAACAAAAGTAAGGCTGTGATTGTCTAGGGGATGTGAAGATCAGCAGAAGCAGAAGACAGTGGTATATGAGACTGCAAGTGGTCCCAGGTAGCGATGATTGAAGCAAAGAACAGATGGCCTTTGAAGCAGGATCCTGAACTGCTTATGACAATGCAGACAATTGTCAGGATATCAGGGCAAAGGTGAATTTACATCTGATTGTATCTAAGAGGAACCGTCAGGAGGACCCCTGAGAAACTGTTTGACAAGAACAAATATAGCCCTACATGCTAGTTTAGATGGTATTCTGTCTGCTGCTGGAACTATTGGGCTGTAATGGCTACCAATGGTGGCATTAGGATCTGTTATTGCTTAAGGTAGGAATGTGGGGAGGAGGGAGGACAGAGATTGGGTAAATAAGTAGGTATTCTTGGCAACATGGGGTAAAGTTGACTGTGGAATAACCTGTCCCTGTTCTAGCAGGGCTGTGTGAGCTTTGAGGATGTGGCCATTTGCTTCTCACATGAAGAATGGAGACTTCTTGACAAGACTCAGAGGATCCTGTATCTCAGTGTTACATTGCAGAACTTTGCACTTATAAACTCCTTGGGTAAGGCTTTTATATTCCTTTAGTATCCTGAGACCCTCTGTCCTATTGCCCTAGAGGCAGACTTATTCTTCCCACAGCCAGACCTGGACAGCTGCTAATTACTGCATATTCTGGGTGTATATGCTGTGTATGGTAGCATTGAGCTATGCCTACTATCTGCAGTAGA
This sequence comes from Bramus lutescens, assembly GCA_001685075.1. NCBI lineage: Eukaryota > Metazoa > Chordata > Mammalia > Rodentia > Cricetidae > Bramus > Bramus lutescens. The sequence goes on along the minus strand of LOEQ01007156.1, from coordinate 4,892 downwards.
TCACTCCCTATGTAACCCTAACACCTGCTTCTTACTGAGTTATGGGAGCGGCATCCTGTGGTCATCCTAATTAATGGGTGTCATCTTGCTTGTCTTGCCCCTGGCTGTGCCTAAAATCCTGAGACTTGGCATCACAAGTGCTTCCGCTTGACTAACTGGCTTTTCTCGGGCTGCCTTTGCCATGGCTGCAGTTCTGGGACCATGGACTGTTCTTACTGGCTCCTTTATTTTCAGTATTCCAAAGCTAGTGTTTCCTTTCCTGAGATCTGTGGTAATCTCTTGTGAGATACTCTCACGGCTAGCCACTTGTTATGTCTGTTCTTTCCTCTGGGCCATGTTTCATATGGTCACAAGTAAAACACTATTGGGGGTAAAATGGAGGAATGTTCCTTTGAAAAGTCGACATGGAGTTTTCCTTCATAGGAGGCCCGAGTGGTTAGTGACAGCTAGAGGAAGGTACACTTCCAGGCTGTCTTCAAAAATATCTTCTATCCACCATGGTTTAGGTGCAAGTGCTACCACCAAGCCTCATTTTCGTAGTCTCTTCCCCAGGCATGGTGGGTTTGGGTTTTTTTGTTGTTTTTGTTTTTTCTGACTTCTTTATCTATGATTGCTGGCCCTGGGTACACCGCATAGTCTCCATGTCCTGTTCCTGTGTATTGTGCTATCCCTCTGCTGATTCCACTGTGACCTCCCACACAAAGCTGAGCGCATGCTATTCATCTCCAATTGGCATGAGTTCTCCAGTCCTGCAAGCAGCCTGCCTTCTGCAGCGCTTACACTTAGCATGAGCAGATGACATCCTGCTGCAATCTGGGCTGAAAGTCCTAGGGCTTTGGAGGCTACTCTATGATGAGTCTGGCTATTGTTATTGTAGCTTAAGGCCATGGGTAGAAGATTTAGACATCTTTCCCTTGTGGTTTATACCATCTTGGTTGCCTTCATTCACTCAGGCCTTCCCGATTCTGTTGTCTTTAGTGACCTGATGTGGCAATGCAACTCCTCCCTTAAGCCACCCCTATACTTCCCTTGTCCTCAGGAGAAGCTTTGTGTAGCGTCTATGGATGATGGGGCTTCCTCCTCCAAGCATAGTCATTTCAGCAATGTTCTCTTTCAGGTTGTGGTCATAGAACAGAAGCTGAAGAGCAAAGAGTTTCTACACAAGCATCCCAGGCGTGGAGATCAGAGACAACTCCATCTGCACCGAAAGCTCACCTCTGTGAAAAGTGTATTCCAATTCTTCAAGACATTTTGCACCTGCCAGATCTACCTGGGCAGAAACATAGTGTAGAAGTATCTTCAAAATGTGATCAGCACCAAAAACATACTAGTACAGAAAATCCCTTGAAGAACGCTGACAAGGCCTCATTCTTGAAACGATGCCTGTTCCATATGTCACCAAAGTCCTTGCCCAGTTGGGATGTTGAGAAGGACCTGCCAGACATACTGAGCCTTCTGAAGTCCCAGGTCTTTCCCAACAGTAAGAAGCCCAGCGAAAGCACTGAGGGTGGGAAAGAAACTCACAATCATAAAAGTCACAGGTCAGGAGACTGTGGGAAGCCTTCCAGTCAAAAGCAAGCAGTCGTTCACCAGCCAAAAGGCTCTAATGGGAAAAAGCTTTATGAGTGCAGCAAATGTGGGAAAACATTCCGTGGCAAGTACTCGCTTGATCAGCATCAGAGAGTCCACACTGGAGAAAGGCCTTGGGAATGCAGTGATTGTGGGAAACTCTTTAGCCAAACCTCCCACCTGAATGATCACCGTAGGATACACACTGGAGAAAGGCCTTATGAGTGCAGTGAATGTGGAAAATTATTTAGACAGAACTCCAGTCTTGTTGACCACCAGAAAATTCATACTGGAGCAAGACCTTATGAGTGTAGCCAGTGTGGAAAATCCTTTAGTCAAAAGGCTACACTTGTTAAGCACCAGAGAGTTCACACTGGAGAAAGGCCTTACAAGTGTAGTGAGTGTGGGAATTCCTTTAGTCAAAGTGCCATTCTTAACCAACACCGGAGAATTCACACTGGAGCAAAGCCTTATGAATGTAACGAGTGTGGGAAATCCTTTAGCCAAAAAGCTACCCTTATTAAACACCAGAGAGTTCACACTGGAGAAAGGCCTTATAAGTGTAGTGAATGTGGGAAATCCTTCAGTCAAAGCTCCATCCTTATTCAACACCGGAGAATTCACACAGGGGCAAGGCCCTACGAGTGTGGCCAGTGTGGAAAGTCTTTTAGTCAAAAGTCTGGTCTCATGCAGCATCAGGTAGTTCACACTGGAGAAAGGCCTTATGAATGTGACACATGCGGCAATTCTTTTAGCCAGTGCTCTAGCCTCATTCATCACCAAAAATGTCACAGTGCGTAAGAAACCTCATGAAAGTAGCATGAATAAGCCTTCATCCCAAGGCTTAGCATCATTCAGCTCCTCCAAGTTCATACTTGAGAAAAGCCTTAGACTTGCAGGGAATGCCCTTTTAGTATTATGACACTAGAGAATCTTCTGAGGTTGATCTTAATTTTGCCCACACCCAGGGGTTTGAGATTACTCAGGAGTTCAGGCATGGGTAGGCTCAGGACCTGCTTTGCTCTGAACCGGTCTGGTTTTTAACTGTTTGAAGCATGGCTACAACTCAGCTTTTACCAGGAAATCTACCCTATTGTCTGCTGAAGGTGGCAACATTTTGCTTATCTGCTTCTTTTCAAAAGAGTAGTTTTTAATCAGTGTCACATGACAGTTGGTGAATGTTTCCAATCTTCCGATTACCAGTTGGTCACTGCCTTCTTCCTGTTGCTCTGGTTTGTACATAGATGCCTTATTCTGAAAGCTACCTTTATTTGTAGAGTCCAGTTTACTAGTGGGAAGGCTGGAAAACACAGACTGAGTTTTCTAGGAAAGGATGGACAGTTTGTGTGGATGTCTCAACTTGGTATACCTCTGCAGGGACAGCAAAGGAGAAAAGCAAATTTTTATTACTGCCTGGGAGCTGGAGGGACTTCGCTGTTGTAGTTTATGACTTGGAAGCTTTCTGTTGTCATCCCAAGGCGAGGTCTGCTGTTGCCATAAGCTCCTGAACTTGTGGGAATGGAATGAATTTGCTTTATTTATCCCAGAAGATGTCCTTTTAATGCCCATAACACAGAGGAGAGGCAGCTTGTAAAGGTCTACAGAGAGTGTGCCCCAGTAACAATCAGTCCATAGGCTGGTGTCACTCATTAGATGACCATATCTAGATGTGAACCATCACGGACATACAAGCGATGGGTGTGGAAGAGTCTGTAGCCAGCCAGATAGAATGTGCCTCTTGTAAAAGTACAGTCTTTGCCTTTTGCTGTGTTCACAGGACCTAGAAATCTGTTTATGTACAATAGTCAAGATCATTGTAAAAAAAAAATCTAAGGTTTTGTGGGATAGTGTGGTCTTTCTTGATTATGTACCGCCAATCTGTTGCTATAGAGATGGAAATGAGATGGAGATCCTGTAGTCCAGGGATGTAGCTATTGTAATCACAATCCAGCTGCTGTATTTGCAATGTTGTATGCCACCATCACTGCTTGTCATTACTTCTTGCATTAATGAAGGGCTGCCCTTAGCCGTGCATGAGGACAGAATTGGATCAAAATGATGCTACCAACCCTTCTGGTTTCCAGAAAGTATGAGTTCCGAGTTCTGTATTCTGAGTCACTTTTTGTAAAATTTATTAATAGTAGCTAAATGCAGTCATCTCTATGGTTTATTCTTTGACAAGTCATGTACTCATGTGTGTGATGATGGCCTTGCCTGTGATTTACCTCATAACCTGTTAGAATCTTCCCCCTTTCCCAGACTTTTAAGTGTTCACTATTTGACTCACAAGAGTACAGTGTGTGAATGAAAACAAAAGTTGCTTTTTTCCTAGATATTTTTGGCAAAACATAATTATTTTGAGATTCATCACTGCTGCTTCTTGAATATCTTATCCTTTTTATTGCTCTACTGTGTTTGTTTTTTATAATTACAACACTACCCATTGATCTGTTTTTATCCATTCAGCTCTTGGTGGATGCTTAAGTTGAGTCCTTTCTTGAGCTGTTACATATAAGACCACAATGAATAAAGACATATTACTCATTTTGCATATGGTTTATTTTTCTTGAGCCAGTAATTCAATATATGTGAATGTTTCCATTTTTAAGAAATTGTCAAACTAATCTAGATTGATATATAGTTGGTTCTCAGCCTTCCTAATGCTGCAACCCTTTAATAGAGTTCCTCATGTTGTGGGGACCCCCATCCATAAAATTATTTTTGTTGCTATTTTATAGCTGTAATTTTGCTACTGTTATGAATTGTATTGTAAATATGTGTTTTCTGGTGGTCTTAGGCAACTCTGTGAAAGGGTTGTTCATCTCTAAAGGGGCATGATGCACAGTTTTAAGAATCACTAATCTAGACAGCTGTTGAACTCACTTGTCCACACTCTTGCAAGTGTTTGGTATGGATAATGTGTTTGCTTTGAGCCATTTGATCCATTTAAATAGATGTATAGTAACAGTATAGTTTTACTTGCTTTTTTGGTGTTTCATGATATTGAGTATTGTTATGTGTTTTTTGTCAACTTGTATGTTTTAAAACTTTTTGGGTTTGTGTATTTTTGAGTGGAAATTGGTGTTATTGTCCTTTTCATTAATAAATAGATGTACACTAACAATATGTATTAAGACTTCATTCATTCATTCTTCAGTGGTTGATAGACTGGTCCTTGGTAAATGGTGGAACATGTTTTTGAATACTACCACAATATTTTAGCAGCCTTTTAGGTCTAACCATTTCACAACAAGCTAGTACTGGTTTTAATTTTTTTCCTCTTTTTTTTATTAAAAATTTCCACCTCCTCCCCTCCTCCCATT
>LOEQ01007155.1:71060-83576 GCA_001685075.1 Bramus lutescens | reverse complement strand
ATCCTTCTGAGCAGAAGCACAAAGTCCCTGGCACAGGGATCCTGCATTAGCCATCACAGATAAGGGAGAAAGGAAAAGAAAGACAAACCAAGTAGAGCGTGGCTAGGAACACGTTGATGGAGGAGGAGAAGGCGAGTCAGGCATCCTTAGTCTGACGACTGCCAGGGATCCATCGGGGGCATTGCTCCAGGGAGCTCTTGCCCCTCACCTGATGCCGACTCCCACCACAGAGGCATTCTGTCACACAGGTGCCAGCGTAGGCATGGCAGAAGTCCATATTTATCAAATATCAGAAAAGATATGCCTCAGATTCCAAGACAAAGGATGGCTTGGATGTTTGATCATGTCTATTTGTTCCTTTAAGCTCTCCGAATTCACCTTCCATCATTGCAACCAGAATGCTCCTCTCCTGGTCCCTCCCCAGCCTTCCATGTTTAGGTCAGTCTCTGCCTCCTCTAAAAACCACATGCAATTGGCCCTGGCTGACTTTCGTGTTCCTTGCTGCTCTGTGACCTGTTTTTTCACTCATGTTGGCTTTCCTAGGGACATACATTCTGCTTTACACTTTTGAAAATGTAGCATTTACTCATGGGCCCCAAACTTCAGGGATCCTGAGTCATTGCTAAAGCAAATTAGCACTTTTAAGAAATGATCCTCAGCCAGGCGGTGGTGGCACACACCTCTGATCTCAGCACTTAGGAGGCAGAGGCAGGCAGATCTCCTTGAGTTGGAGGCTAGCCTGGTCTGCAAGAGCTAGTGCCAGGACAGGCTCCAAAGCTACACAGAGAAACCCTGTCTGGAAAAAAAACAAAACAAAACAAATCTTCAAACAAAGGGATTCTCAGCTTTAAAAAAATTCAGTTACTTATTTTGTGTGTGTGTGTGTGTGTGTATGTGTGCACATGTAGGTGCACGTGTGCCTCAATATGCACATGGTGACCAGAGGATAACTTGTGGTGCTTGCTTCTTTCCTTCCACCATGTGAGTCTGGGGATGGAACTCAGGTCATCAGGCTTGGTGACCAGTGTGCTTACATGCTGAGCCATCTTGTTGGCACTCAACTTAAAAAAAAATCTTATAACACACTCAGGTCAGTTGAGACTCCCTCATATTCTATGAATAAACACCAAAGAGGCAGTAAACAGTCTTGTAGAATCCTTTCCCAGGCTATTGACTTGCAATTTCATGCTAAAGGCAATCATTATCTTTCTTGAATAAAACAATCATTTTATCATTTTGAAATAAGTTGCTGGGACTGGGGAGATGGCTAAATTGGAAGAGTGTCTGTGGCTTAGTTGAGGGTCCTTGAGCTGGACCCTAAGCAGTCACGTGAACAGCACTGGATCTGCTGCAATCCCAGCACCAGAGAGGTGGGGACAGCAGGATATCCTGGGCGCACTGACCAGAGGTGCAGCTGAATCAGTGAGCTCCGTGTTCAGTGAGAGACCCTGCCTCAAAAACAGAAGTGGAGAGTGACAGAGAGAACCATACTCAATATCAACCTCTGCCCTCTTCAGGCAAACACAGACACGTGTGTGCACATAACCCTCCTCACAGACACACACATCAACAAAAGTTCAATAAAAATTTTGCCTAAGCTTGAAAGTGAGTTATACTGCTATCCTTTAAAAATATTTTTAGAGAGAGGAGCAATTGACCTTCAGTTGGTTTTGGTGCTGTCTCAAGTACTGACAACCCCATGCAGTCAAGTGAGCGCCTCCTTGAACATCGCCACTTGTAATGGCTATTGTCAGCTGCCAGCTTGACACACCTGGGAAGAGTGGACCTCAGCTGAGGAAATGCCTCCATTAGATTGGTCTATAGACATGTCTGCTTTCTAAGAATGTTCTAAACAGAACCATATATCATTCTGCCCTTTGAACTCATCATCTCTCAATAGAAAACAGGTGAGAGAAATCCACGCTGTCACAAGTATCGATGGCTTATTCTGTTTTATTGTTGAACATGTGTATGCTTTTGTGGCACCTTGGAATCTTGATTTCACAGTGAGTGTTGGGACCTGGGATCACTACTGATGGCCTATGGATGGAGATCTTGATCGGTATCTTTTCTTATTCTAACCTATGATGCCTATGCAATGGCTTGAGCCTCATGCCGCTCCACACCAGAGTACCACTGAAATAGTGGTGGGACAGACTGACATTTCTTAGGGGAATCAAAGTTAGGAACAGATAAGGCATTGCTTGGTGATGTTTAGAATCTGCATCTGAGGGTCTGTATGTATGAATGTAAATGACAAGGCCCGCTTTAAATGTTTTCTGTTGGAGACCTAAGAAAACTTAAGCATAAAGACGAATTACCAAAAACCTCTCCAACAAGTGTAAAAAGCATCACAACAAATAAATCTCTTTATATAGAAACTGCAAAGTAGGCTGCTATTTTTACTACCCGAAAGAACCATCAATGGTAAGAAAATACTCTCTGAAGGTTTTTGTAGAGGCTCTCACTCTGGGCAAGACTCAAGAATTGCCTAGGGAGCTTGCTAACACTGTCACTGTGCCCAGGCACTAGGATTAGCACTCATTTCAAATGCAGGAAAGAGGAGCGATTTGTTTGTGTACGTGGGGCTATTCTTTTTTCTCAGTTCCCTCCTAGGGATAAGCCTTAGCTTAAACAGCATAGAAGAGTCCAGACATTTCCTGAGAATGAAGGAACCCCTGCAGAAAAAGTATAGGACAGACTTTATGCCAGCAGGGTTTTATATTGTTTAATTCACTTCTGGGGACTGCATGAGGCCAAATCTGAGGGGTGTTATCCAGGGATGAGGAAGAAGGTTGCAGCTGTCTGCAGAATCAATGGCGAAAGAAAGAGAGAGAGAGAGAGAGAGAGAGAGAGAGATAGTATGTGTAGTCAGCTTGCCTATTCTGTTAGACTACAGTCTAAGCTATAACTGATTTGCTCATCTTTGCATCTATACCATTTGGGAATCAAATCTGGTACAAATGATGTCTCAGAGAGGCTGGTGGAGTTACAGACCGATAGCCCTGAGGAAACCCTTGTCACCTGCAAACAGGTTTAATATCTGCTGTGTCGTTCTTTGATTTGTCCTTTTGTATTTATCACCAGTTTTTCACTGTGAAGTGCAACTGAAAAATTCAAGTATAGCAGGCTGTGTTGGCTTATAACTCGTATCTTCTTGGCATTGGAGCGGCCTGCAGGTGTCTAACTATGTGCAGTACACACATCTTCCAGGATGGGTGAGTCTTTTTCAACCTGCATTATTATAGGGTAGCGTGATTGCACATCTCCATCAAATGTACCAATATAACTGGAAGGAGTTAACTGTGAAACACGAGGCTGACAAGAAAATAAGGGATGTTTTAATGTCCCTCATCTACTTGGCACACATCTAACTTCTGATCGCCTTGCATAGGTCAGAGCTAGAAAATTGCTTGAGATTATGTACGTCTCAGAGACCAGAAATCTTAAATCTACTCCCGAGACTACGTTTAATCTTTTGGAAATCGGTTTTTCACAACTCGACTCCTGTGTTCTGCTTCACGGCTGCCACCCATTTTCTGCATCTCTGCCCGTCAGCTGTAGTGATCCTTAAGGAACACCGGGGATCTCTTCAGAATGTGGCAAGTGCCATTCTTCCCCATCAGGCCCAAAATGGTGCCAGGGTCCCCAGGCTGACCTGCCTCTGCCCTGGGCAGGCACAGTGACTCTGCCATCCTCCAGGAAATGCTCCTGCTCACACTTTTGCTTTCTCCCAATCTTCTCTCCCTCTTTCTCCCTCTATCTATACTAAATACAAACCACAGCTTCCCCTCCCTTCCTCTCCTCCCATTCCATCCCCCACCTCCCTTCTACAGGGTCCCCCAATCCACTCTTCCTCTAGTCTCTATTCAGAAGGGGTAAGGCCTCCCATGGGAGTCAACACAGCATGGCATATCGAAGTTGAGGCAGGACTAAGCTCTTCCCCCTTGCAAGGAGGCTGGATAAGGCATCCCACCATAGGGAATAGGTTCCAAGGAGCCAGCTCATGCATCAGGGACAGGTCCCGGTCCCACAAAAGACTAAACTTTACAACTGTCACCCAGATGCAGAGGGCCTACGTTAGCCCCATGCCAGCTCCCTTGCCATTGGTCCAGAGTCCATGAGTTCCCACAAGTTCAGATCAGTTGTCTCTGTGGGTTTCCCCATTGTGATCTTGACCCCCCTTCCTCGTATAATCCCTCCTCCCTTTCTTCCACTGGAGTTCTGGAGCTTGGCCCAGTGCTAAACTATGGATCTCTGCATCTGCTTCCATCAGTTGTTGGTTGAAGGCTCTATGATGACAATTAGGGTGGTCACCACTCTGATAACAAGGGAAGGCCAGTTAAGGCACCCTCTCCACTACTGCTCGGAGTCTTAGCTGGGGTCTCCCAATCTTTAAAGAAAGAAAAAGGGATTTATTGATGTTTATTTTGTGCATGAATAATTGCCTGCGTGTGCATGAGCTCCATGGGGGACCATAGAGGGCATCAGATCCCCTGGGACTGGATTACAGATGGTTGTGAGTCGCCATCTGGGCACTGGGAGTGGAAGTTGGATTCTCTGCAAGAACAGCCAGTGCTCTTAACTGCGGAGCCATCTCTGCAGGCCTCTTTCCTCCCTTTTACACCAGCTGCCTCATCAGTGAGGCCCGCCCTGTGCTCCCGTGTCTGTTCCTCCTTCCAGCACTGTTGCTGACCTGTGCTGTTTCCTCCCACGGTCTGCTGAGAGCGGTCAGCTCTACAATACTGCCTGTGCTCTTGAACTCACCACCAGACGTTACACGAGTTGCACCTCTAAACTGCTGACCAGCCTTTGATCATACCAATCCTTCGTTTTCTTTCCAGCCACACACGTGTGATAGATGATTTTGTAGGAACTGATGTAAGGAGGTGGAGGGGGCTCTGAAGAGGATGGGGAAAGGATTGTGGGAAGCTCAGAAGATGCTAACTCTAAACTTGGGCATGAGGGTGAAAAGAAATTTGAGCCCAACAGGGAGAGGAGTGCTCTTCTAAGTAGACAAGGGTGGAAACAGAAAAGGCACAGAGATCCCTGGAGCCCTCTGAGTGGCCACGCCTGGGGAGTGTTAGTATTTTGCAGCAGGTGGCCAGACACAAGAAGCCAAGGCTGGACCAGTAGGTGGAGCTCATATAGAGCCTTGATAGCCTACTAAGAAGGTGAGCCCTTGATGATACAGAGATAGAGAGAGACCAGAGGCAGGGAATGGGCAAGAGCAACAGGAGCATTTCCTGTCATTTCCCCACAGGGTACCATGAGTAGACTGGGTAGAACAAGGAAGCAGGGAGACCAATGGTGGGCTCTTCTCACAGTGTGAGTGCAAAGTGATGGGGACTCCTACATAGGTTGTATGTGTGCTTGTATTATTTTTATATATGCATATACACACATATATGCACATGTGTATGTGTGTGCATACATATGCATGCATGTGCATGTATGTGTGTTGGTTGTTTGTGTATGTCTGTGAATGTTTTTCTATATATAATGTGTCTTTGTGTCTGTGTGTATCTATGTGTATGTGTAAGTATAAGTGTATATATGTGTTGTGCATGTGTTATGTTTTAAGAAGATTTAGAAGATTTCATCATTTCCTTTATAGTGATGTTTTTAATGATTAAACCAACTCAACCAACAGAAGTTAGTTATAGGGAACTGTGCATCTTAGCTGCTCCGTCAGTGAACAATCTATACACTGGATTTTCCAGGACAATATTAATTTCATCCATTTTGATACTTTTTTGTTGTTTTGTTTTCCTTTCTTGTTTTTTTCAAGAGAGTTTCTCTGTGTAGCTCTGGCAGTGCTGGAACTTGCTCTGTAGACCAGGCTGACCTCGAGCTCACAGAGATCCACCTTCTCTGCCTCCTGAGTGCTGGGATTAAAGGCAGGGGCCACCGCTGCTTTGATTCTTTTTAGAAAAGCCTTTTCATGAAATGTAGATATGTAATTCAGTTAAACCATCTTGTCAGGTGTGCACACACGTGCGTGCGTGTGTGTGTGTGTGTGTGTGTGTGTGTGTGTGTGTGTGTTTAGGAAAACCTAATGGACCCAGCACTGGAAACCCCTCTCAGGGCCACTTTATCCCTCCTTGGAGCTTTGTTCCTTGTCTGCTTCTTTCTCCAGATCCCACAGGCTGCATCAAATTAAATGCCAGGTTAGGTGTAGGTGAAATGTGCCATTTTTAGGTACCCCATCTCCCAGCCTTCAATAGGAAGTTCTGTTTTATCCCTGAAAATGGCAAGTGGGGAGCTCATGTATAGCCAAAGGTAAGAAAAGGGCAGCTCTATGTCCTGAATGAAAAAGGTCAGGGTGAACCAGTTTGCACAATGTCCTGGATCCCTCTGTGCCTTCTCTGCTTCCCAGACTGTGCCTTTCCTGACTTCCCACCAGCTCTCCACAGATCCAGTCGGGCTGGCCCAGGGCAGAAAGAACGTGCAGAACTCCTCGTCCAAAGCTCAGCAAGTGAGGAGCCTGGTGGCTCATGCCTGTCATTCCAACATGAGAGAGGCTGAAATGGCAGAGTGATGAGTTTCAGGACGGCCTACGTGACATGGGGAGACCGTGCCAAAACAAATGGTAAAACGAAATAAAAAGCAGAGAGAGGTTTTTCTTGAGCTGTCAGAGTATGCTTTATTTGCTATTTAGCAGGTGATTTTTCAGAACCAGGCTATTTACAGGAACAGAGTGGAACCTCTCAGGAGCATGCCAGCAAGCTCAACCTACCCCTTTCGGTCAGGACCGTAGCTGGTGCTGAGCCCTGGGCAGATGGGAGCCTGAGGAAGGGATCCTGGGAGTCTGCAGGCGGCAGCAGGTGGCACATGCATGGATAGCTCTCGCCAAGCCTTCTTTGTGCTTTAGATAATAAAGACAAAATCATTAAGCTGTGAGATCCTAGAGCATCACATTCCAAGCCAGAGGTTCCCATCTGAGCCTGGAGGCCGGAGTGAGGGCTCTGGAATTCATCTAGAGAGCCCACCTTAGTTCCAAATTTGTTTTTAGACAGAGTCTCATATAGTGAAGGCTGACCTTTAATTCTTTCTCCTCCAGTCTCTGCCTCCTGGCTGCTGGGATTACAGATGTGTAACTACACTATGCCCAGTTTATTTAGTGCTGGGGATCAAGCTTAGGGTGTTGTGCATGCTGGGTAAACATTCTACCAACTGCATTACAATTCCAAACCCCTCTCCCAGTACTCATACAGTTCACCAGAGCTCCCTCCCGTCTCCTATGTCCTGGGTGTGACTATATGTACATCCAACAGGAACCATGACATAGCATGGCTCAAAGTTTCCTGCAGAGTTACAGATTCTTTGGTCTAAGATATCTGCAGCTTTAGGGAAGAGTTGGCTGGCCAGGGAGCTGCAGAGAGGCAGGTTATCTCTGGCTGGAAGATGCTGTTATTGTAGCAGGAACATGGTGGTTTGAATTCTTGGGAATGAGGTCTATGGTCGAGTCAAGTTCGCAGAGCTATTGGAAGCTACAGTTCATCTTTTAGTCCTTGTGATTTTACATATGGTCTACGCTGTGAAACACAACAGACTATTGTTAGTGGCGCTTTTATGGCACATGTAAGTATCCTGTTCAACTCTATCCCAAACCATCACTAATGGGCACTATTGCTAGTACCCGAGCAAGGGAAGCCAGGTCTGCTTCTCTGGCATTGCCCCCTCTGGCAGGGTCAAGAAGGTCTCCGCTACTCTCTTCAATGGACCTTAGATCCTTTCTGTGCTGGAATCTCAATCTTGTGAGTAAGACTGGGCAGAGCCTGAGTCCTGCAGAGAAGGTGGGATACCCTGAAAGCCTCCTTGCTATTCCTCAGTGAGGGTCTGGGAATTGACTCAGCCTTGGAAAGCAGACCAGGCCGCTGGAACTATGACCAGTTCAGGGACAGTTTGGGGTCAGTGGGCTACACCGATGTGGATGGTGGTAGCACAGGAGTGTGTGTTCACCACTGAAGGTGTCCCTGCATGCTCTGTGCTCCCAGGACGAAGGGGCGCCTCAGGTCAGCCCGCATTTGTGGTTTTAGCTGTTTATTCTCAACTCTTTCCCGTGCACTTTCAAAGTATCATTTCCAGGGTACATCAGTTATGCTGTGAGCTAGATATCTTTTAAGAAGGTATGTTTAGCATCCACCTGCACTGGGTTTCTTAGCATTCTTTAGACATGGAGGTCTTCCCGTGCCTCCTCTTCCGTCCCTGCCTCCTCCCTCTCTCCCTCAATGTCACCAAAGGAACCTGGCTTCCCCACCTCACATGAAATGGACACACAGGGCCTCCAGGTGGAAATACTAATTGCCCACTGGACTTGATTCTTATCATTCCCCCAGAGATTATCAGCATCTCCCATGCTGTAACATTTACATATTTTTGGTTGAACCATATGGGATTTATATTTGATTGTGACTTTTGCATGCAAAGATGGCAGTTTCACATGGTTTAGATCAATAAAATAACTCATCTTTTGCTGTTCCCGATTGCTGTTTCAGAAGACTAGGAATCAATCCAATTTTATTTCAATGGCTTTATTGTGATGCAATGGATAAACCACAGACTTCATACATTTTGAAAGACAAATGAAACTGAAAACAAATCAGAGAGTCTCTGCAGAATGACATTTATTTGGAAACGGAAGGGCATTGTACGCTATGACAAACTGCGAGGAGACTTAAAGATTTTGAGGCAAGGGAACATTTTGAACAGCCAAGAGAGACATTTCTGATGCACCCTGGATACAGAGCTCACTGATGTTGGAGACCGCATGCCCAAGCTGGAGTCTGCTTGTAGGTGAAGGCGTCTTTGCTGCGCAGGGGTTCGTTGAGAGTGTCCTGTGGAGGTAGGTTTCAGTCTTGCAGAATGTTTTGTGCATGGATGCAGTCACATGAGACAGGGTGCATGTGTGTGTGTAGGAATTGCTCATGGCCTCTAGAGTTACACTGAACAGTATTTCTCTCAAGCAGGCATGAGGACTCCTCTCTTTGGTTATTCCCCAGCTCTAATGTATTTGGGTGTGATGAAAAAAATGGCTTTCTCTTGGTACCAGCAACTTTCACAGGTGTGGTCTGTCAAGTTTTGATGTATGGAATGCCATTGATGGAGATACTGAGCCCGCAGTTCCCTCGGCAGGCTTTGTGTATCTCTTTCTTCCCACGGCTGCCTTCTTCGTTTCCACACAACCATGGGTTCGCTTTCACTCTAGTGTTATAGTTTGTAGAATTGTATATGTGATCATTTAGTATGCATATTATGAAGTTCCCTCATGTTGTGGCATGCATCCATTTTATTGCTTTAATGCCTAGTCATCAGTGCATGAATATGCCATGGGGTGCTGCTCATTCATGGGTGGCTATTTCTATTAGTTCCAGTTTTTAAATTTATTCACCCTTCTGTCTTAGGGTTTCTATTGTTGTGAAGAGATGCCATGACTGCGGCAACTGTTATAAAGGAAAATATTTAGTTGGAGTAGCTTACATTTTCAGAGATTTAGTCCACTGTCATCATGGTGCAACATGGTGGGGTGCAGGCAGACACAGTGCTGGAGCAGGAGCTGAGTGAGAGTCCTACATCTTGACTACAGGCAACAGGAAGTGGTCTGAGACATTGGGTATGGCTTCAGCATATGTGAGACCTCAAAGTGCTGTGGAAGTTCCTTTTGCTTTTCCAGCCAATAGCCTTTAAGATACCAGCCTACTTGGGCATGGTCTCTTCTTCTATAAATGCAGCTGTAAAGCCTGTGCTCACTCTCTGGCTTCTGGCTCTCACTTCCAGCTGCTAGACTCTGTTCCTGTTCGTGCAGAGGATTGTGATTTAGGATAGTGATCTGCAAGACTTTCCTAAATAAATAACCCTTTATTATATGTAAGTCTGAACTAGTATGGGATTATCTTATATCTTCTACCATCATCAAAGCCTGCCTCCACAGTCACACACTTCCTTCAACAAGGCCACACCTTCTAATAGGGCTAATTTCTTTGGGGGCCATTTTCTTTCAAACCGTCACATTCTACTCCCTGGTCCCCAAAGGACTGTAGCCATATCACAATGCAAAAAATGACTTCATACCACATTTTCTATTGTTTCTTCTACTTTTCTTCTCCCCCTTGTTGGTCCTTTTCATCCCCTCAGGAGGTCCCACCTTCTGCTTTGATGACAAATGCAATCAGTTACTCTCTCATCTTTTCCTCCCCTTTTCTTCCTCTCCATTCATAGTCTCCTTTCTATTTCCATGTTCATACATGAACATACACACATATTAAATATATTCTTCTTTTTTTGTTTTTTATTTATTGAGATAGGGTTGGCCTTGAATTTGGCATGCAGCAGGCAGATGACCTTGAACTCTTGATTCTTTCCCCCTCCTGTCCCGAGTACTGGGACTGCAGGTCTGTGACCACCCACTTGGTCTTATCTATTGACTGTTGATTTTTAAGTCTGAAAACAGAATAATGGATTTCACTGTGGCATTTTCATACACTCATGTCATCATTTGTTTCTATATGTCCCTTTCTCTACTGCCCCTCGCTCCCCTTCATCCTGTCAAAGGCCCCTCCCCCTTTCTGCTTTCCAAGTTTCCTCAGGATGTTTAATGATATTCTGTCTCACCTTTGGGTCTCTGCTCCACTTTGAATTTAGTTCTGTGTATAGTGTAAGGCGTGGATCAAGATTCCCTATAGGGAAGAAGTATACTGGAGATAGCAACTGGCAAAAACAGGACATTTAAACATTTCTTCCTTAAAGTAAAAATAACAACAGTAAAATATGGAATATAAAGTGTGTGCAGATGCTAATTTTATAGCAACAATAGCAGAAGGACACAGAGAGGAGACATGAACATGGGCTGTTGTGAAGTTGTCACTAGAGTCATAAAAGCTACTTGAAGGCAGTCTGTGGTAAGCCAGTGAGAGCGAACTCTAGAGCAGGCACCAAGCAACAAGGCAGAGAACAGCTAGGTGAGCCAGCAAGAGTCCCCAAAGCACACAGGAAACAAGGAAGAGGAAGCAAAGAGAGAATACAGAGGAGACGTAGAAAGCACATAACGAATGGTCATGTAAACAGACGCCATCAGCAATTCCATCAGATCCAAACATTTGTGTAACACAGTACAAGAGAGTGTTACCCAGCGGCGTTGGCTAAGCCACACAGCCTCTGAAAACAAACTAGGAACAGTCTGCACAAATAGCCCCAGCCAAGTCACACTGCCATTTGGTGCTGGGAATTTCTGAGGGTTCATCTAGGGCCATTGACTCAGCCTCTGTGTTTGCTCACATGGTGTGGTCAGAAGCCTTGATTTTCCCAGTTATCGCTCAAAGTCCTCAGTTCCTCTTTGTCTTCTATGCAGGTTCCATGACCACTGGGCTGCTTCTGACTTTGCAACTGGTAGAGCAGAAGAATATTCCTTTTCTAGCAAAGTGAAAAAATACCATGACCAAGGCAACTAATAGAAGAAAGGGTTTATATGGGCTTATGGTTCTAGAGGGAAGGAATCCATGATGGTGGAGTAGAAGCAGCAGGTGACAGACCTGGTAGCTAGAGCAGAAAGCTGGGCGCTCAAGTCTTGAACCACAAACAAGAAGCATGATGTGTGATTTTGAAACCTCAAAGTCTGCCCCGTAGTGACATACTTCCTCCAGCAAGGACATGATTTATAAATCTCTCCAAATAGTGCTACCAATTGGGGAACAAGTGTTCAAATGCTTGAAATCATGGATGACATCCTGTTCAAACCATTTCTATCATTGTAAGTACACCCTCTCTGCTTCCTGTTTGTGGGTTCAGGATGTGAGCCTTCAGCTCCCTGCTCCTGCTACCATGGAGCCATAACCCCCAATGAGCCCTTCTATGTGTTGTCTTGGTCATTTTTTAAAATCACATTAACTAATATAGTGGGAGAGGGAGGCAAAGACAGATTTATCAATGTCTTTTATAATCTTATTTCCATATACAACCTAGGGCCAGTGAGATGAGCCGTGCAAACCCGATGGCTTGATTTCAATCCCTGGAACCCAAGTAGAAATTGAAGTCTAGAATTGACTTCACAAAGGTGTCTTCTGGCCCTCACATATATGTGATGTCACAGGTGCACCCCATATGCACTTCTATATGCACTCACAATAATAATAAACACAATTAATTTAAAACATTCATGCTAGCCGGAGGGTGGTGGGTAGATAAGGACCCATTACCCTACAGGGCTTAGGAAGAAATCTTCCGATTCTTTGAATCTTGAATATTGGATGTAAGAATATGAATTGGGAAACTGTTACCTAATTTTACTCTGCCTCCAAGCTAAGCATCATCCTGCATTTCCTTTCTTCATTTGGCCAGGAGTAGGTGAAACGCCAAAAAGAAATGCCAGATAAACACGAAGCTGATTCTAATTAACCCAAAAAGCAGGCAGTTAGAATTTGTTTTCCATGGCCCTAAATCTAGAATAAGAATAAGAATAAGAATGAGGAGGAGGAGGAGGAGGAGGAGGAGGAGGAGGAGAAAGAAGAAGAAGAAGAA
>LOEQ01007155.1:47500-58423 GCA_001685075.1 Bramus lutescens | reverse complement strand
TCCACAGAAGGAGTAGAGGTATAAAAGGTTGCTGGGCAAAATAAAGGTTGCTGTTTTTCCACCTGAAAAGAAGCCTCTGTGTCTCAATCCCGGCACCCCCTGCCAGTCTCGGCTATTCAGGCTGTAGCACCTCAGGAATGAGGCTTTGGTGAGGACTTCTGCAAATTGAGCAGAGAGCTCCAGGAAATAGGTTTTCATGAGTACTAACCCTTGTTGTGGTGGGTGACACCGCTGCCTTTGGGCCACCCATACCCCTTAGGCAACTCCGACAAGCTCAGCTGGCCCACTAAGTTTGACTTTGATGGAAATAAGTCCTTTGTTTTGCCATCTGGGACATATCTGAACCGAACAGACCTACGTTCACATCTTCCTCAAGAAAAGCCATAAAACAGGAGATCTGGGTACAGATGGGACAATGGATGTTTTCCAACTGCCAAGCGTTGTGCCGAACAATTTTTATTACATTGATCTTTAAAGTTTTCTTTTTTACCTTTTTGTTTAATTATGAAATAATTTAAATATATACACATATGGAAGCAACCATGTGTGTATCTTAGATTTAACAGATGGGACCATTTTGTCATGCTTATTCACAGTTCTGATGAGTTCTTCCTGGAGTGGGGGACTTCAGTTCCTTGACAGAATTTGCTTGAGTTCATCTGCTTAAAGACCCAAACTACTGTTTAAAAATCAGATGAAAACACTCATGTTCCTGGCAGTATTATTATAGTATCCCAAGGCAGAAGTAACCCAAGTACGCCTTGATAGATGGACAAACAGTAGGTAGTGTATGCCTACAAGAACAGATTATTCGGCCTTAGCGGAAGGACATCCTGATGTTCCCACAACATGGAAGAGCCTTGTAGACAGTCTGAAGAAATTTCACAGTACAAATGTGTCATTATTTTTCAGAGGCATATTTTCATTTTTGTTTGAATTTGCAATTTCATTTCATGGCACCATCAATTTATATGTGTATTATTTAAAAGTAGAACGACTGTCGTTTCAATAAACTAAATTGATTTTCATTTCATGCACAGAAACTGAATTTGTCATGCTCCTCAAGTTCAGATGTATCATCAGTTCACATTTGGCTTTTCATATGGGCGAATCACGTCAATCTTAAAAACCATGGATGATCAAATAAAATCTTTGCCTCTGAAACAGCTTTTCATTAAACAACAAAGCATAACTTGACCATAATTTTAAATATTTGTAATGCAGTCACAAAAGGGTTGCAAAATATCTGCAATGTGAGGATTACATGTCCATATAGCTAACACCACTAATAAATACATTAGATAATTCCATGAGTCAACACAGCCCAATCTAAGAGCCATCAGCTGCATTAGTGGATCTTTCTTATTATAACATTTCGCTATTACTTTCAATATCAACTCCTTTATCAAATGAAAGCTACAAACTAAATTTTTAAAAATTGCTAAAAGAAATGACTAAAATTCTGCAAACAACGTAGCTGAGTTTACAAAAAGTCTGGGAAAAGTGAGATAAATACTAAGGTTAACAAGTATCACATATACAAAACTCTCTTATATTCATGATTCTGATACTAATATACTCTCAATTCATTTTGCAAAAGTTCATCTCCTGGGTACAAACAAACCTTGAGACCAAATTCTTAACTGGTCTCTCTCTGACATGTGGCTTACTTAACCTGCTTATTTCAGTCAGACTTAGTCTGCTCTCATACTGTCCCAAAAGTGCAGCTGTGGGCCAGAGGTAACACATCTGGAGGGAAAGGATTTGGACCTGGTTACTTCTGTTTATCCAGTTTCCCCCTCCCTTCTATCTTTCCTCAAGATTTTGTGTTTTTCACATACATGTGACCAGCACTCTCATCTTTTCAACACTTAATGGACTATTTTGTGCAAAAGAGAGTTTTGAGTTTCTCAATGTGACAATTCACGTTTCAAAGAAAATCTTCATTTTTTATAGCTTCAATCTATTTTCAATTGATTAAAGAGAAACCAGCAATCCTATCTTATAACTAAATATCACAAATGGCAAGCTTTAGCTAAGAAAGTGTCTTATATTTTGGCTAAGAATCAACAATTACAGTTCAGGTTGCTCTGGTA
This sequence comes from Bramus lutescens, assembly GCA_001685075.1. NCBI lineage: Eukaryota > Metazoa > Chordata > Mammalia > Rodentia > Cricetidae > Bramus > Bramus lutescens. The sequence continues at coordinate 56,327 of LOEQ01007155.1, read as the reverse complement.
GGTGACAACTACTCAGGTTACTGTCAGGGAGATGGGCAGGAAGAGGCAGATGGAGGAGAGGCACATGACAGTGGACAAGGTGCAGATCAAATAAAACCTTAATGCCAGCTTCAAGATACTTTTTTATGAGGAAGGTCTCAGAGATCCACACAAAGTAGGAAAAGTTATTCTCTTGCTCATGGTTACCCACCAAAACTGGATAATGAGACGCTCTTGATGAATACTCTACACCCAGCGCTTGTAAATAGAGAAACAAAGTTGGAACTCCCTCCTCATTAGTCAGTTTTCAGTCCCAGAAGGTGTGAATCATGTTGCTAGAAGAGAAAAGCCATTGATACTCCTACACAGCTCTGAAACCTCTGAACTACAGCAATACTTCTACCATATAGGATGCGTCCACTGATTCAATAGTGCCATGACTATTAGTGGGTAACCAATGGCTCTTTGATGGGATTTGAAACAAGATTCACAAGAGTGAATTCATACCTGGTACTGTAAACCTGTTCAAAACCCCATCGTGGCTAAGGAGGAGAACTTGCTTCTATGGTTTTACTGACCTGACATGCATCCAACTGCCTTCTAAGGTATTTCTCATGGCATCAAGCTGCCTTCTAAATATTTATGTTTGTGCTCATAGATATATTATTCTCACCCTTGATCAAAGAGGTTTCTCTTGCAGTGACCATTGTTGAATACAGGGATTGAATGACTGCTCAAGGTGCTAAGAATAAGTAATAGCTGAGTGCTCAGTCCTAGATAGTACACAGATAGGACTCTCTGTATGTCTGTATGGCTGGAAAGAATGTAAGAGATTTCGATGATAAAAAGAAGACCTGGGAAACATTACTGAGCATGTCATAGCTATTACAATCATGAACTCACAGGAACTGTGGGTGCCTACTAGGCTTGCACAGTCTGGGTCTGTTAGTAGTCAGTCATGGAGGAGGGAGTCCATGGGGCAATACCCCTCTCTGTGGAGCATTTGGTGGATGCTGGAAGATAGGGAGGCATTGTCTTTGATATGTATTCACTGGAGAACCCACCAAACTTCAGTGGAAAGTTCAATACCCATGACCATAGTTAAGTGCAGTGGTTAACAAAACCAAACGAAAAGTCACTAATGTGGGAAAGGGACTTGTAAGGAGGAGTGGGAGTTGACCGGGTAGGGGGGGAGATTTAAAAAAAAAAGACAATTCAGGAGTGAGCGTAATCTAAGTGCATTATGTACATGCATGAAATTGCCAAAAATAAATCTAATTTAAAAAGATTTAAGCTGGTTGGAGTCTATTAAGAAGAGATTTTTATAATTCGTATTAATCAGTGAGGTTAATAGGGAGAAGAGTATTCATCAAGAGAGTGGGAGTAGACTTCTCAAGAGAAAGTTACCCCCCAAATTTAAATATTCTTCGTTTTTTTTCTCTGATACTGTCTCTTTGTTCTTATCCTTCAGTATGTAATAGACACATTTTCATCACCCTTCCTTCACTTAAAAGCATGTGTATGTACCAAATACAGTAGGATTTTGTTGTTGTTGGCTTTTGTGGTACTGTGGAAGTCTAGGGCCTCACACATTTTGAAAAACCTATCTAAATAGTATTGTGCTTTAAATCTTACTTGGTTCCTTGCTTTCTTGGCTCAAAATTGTAATATTTGTAGCTACCATATCACCAAGCATAGAGTTAGATCCTTTTAAATATTCTAGAGTATTCTATTTTAGTCACAGTTCCTATTTGGATGAACGACTTTGTTGTCTAGGTCCTTTGTTGAAGCAATGAAATTTTTAGTTCACCATCCTCAATCTCTTCTTGTTCCTGGGCAATAGTTTCTGTGGGACATACGATGGAATTGCCATGTCCTAGGGGTGTGCTCACCTAGCTTCAAGAAGTACTCCCAGGGCCTCTTGTGGCTGTGAATTGCCATGGCCTCCCATAGCTGTCTACTGCCAGGGCCTGTTGAATATTTATTGTCACCAGCTGTATGTGAGGACTCTGACTTTTTCATACCTTCACCAGTCTTAGAGTTCTCTTAGTTCCTTGTTAACAATAGAAGTACTGCCAGGTGGTGGTGGCACACGCCTTCAATCCTAGCACTCGGGAGGCAGAAGCAAGTGGATCTGTGAATTTGAGGCCAGCCTGGTCTACAAGAGCTAGTTCCAGGACAGACTCCAAAGCAACAGAGAAACTCTGTCTTGAAAAACGAAAAACAAAGAAACAAACAGAAAAAGAAAAACAAAAATAGATGTAAAATACTTTCTGACTTAATTTTAATTTTAATATACATTTCTTTGATGGTTACATGTAAAACCACTCCAGGTAGTTTTATTATTAACTTTGTCTGTGTGTATGTGAGTGTGCATATACAACTGTCACAGTGTGGATGTGATGGTCAAAGGATGCCTTGCAGAAGCCAGTTCCCTTCTTCTACCACATGGGTCCTGGAGAACGAACTTAGGTCATTAGACTTGGCAGCAAGCGCCTTTATCCATTTGAGCCACCTCACTGGATCTCCAGTTAGATTTTCAGTAAGAAATCTTTAATAGCATTTGCTCTTATAGGTTACTATTTTTAAATGGTTTTTTAATACTTTTGTATGTGACATATATAATTAAACAAGTACATGTGTGCCATTAAGACTGCTGCATTCTACCGACTGCGGTATCTGGTCACCCTGACCTGTGTCATCAAGATGTACACATTACCGTGTTGGGGAGATGACTCAGCAGGCAAGGATGCTTCCTTTACAAGCACAGGAATCTGAGCTTGGATCCCCAGGACCCACATAAACAGGGAGTCGTGGTTTGCATGGTTACCCTAGTGCTGAGGAGTGGGGAGATGGTGGAGTTGCTGTGGGGCTTGCTGGCTGCCAGCCTACCCAGAAAGAACAGTGAGCTCCAGATGTAGTGAGAGATGATCCTGTCGACAGATAATACAGTGGATACTGACAGAGGAGGCCTCTGCATGTACATTCACCTGCATACACATATGCAAACACATACAGAGACAGAGAAACACACACAGAGAGAGAGAGAGAGAGAACAAGAATGATGAACAATCCTTAATCTAATGTTAAGGCATTATACATATAACCCCCTTTCCATATGTAAATAAATGTAGAATTTTATCAGCTGCTTTGTTGGAGTATGAAGAAATGATAATTTGATTAAATCTATGCATAACTGAATGTGGCTTTTTTTGTGTGTATTCCCTTTGTCAGATGTCAATAGTATGTTCTATTAACAGCATTTAGAATTTCCTTCTTAATCCATGCTTTGTACAAGTTTAAATGACATTGCTTCATATTTTGATAGAATTCAGCTGTGCAATTGTCTGACACTTCTACAGTTAAATACTTTCAAAAGAAACCAGATTTAATGCTTCCCTACCCTTCCTTATTAATTTAATTTTGCTTCTTGAATAGCATAAATCAAAAGTCAAAAATAGAGACTCATTCATTTGCTCCCCTCTGTATTACACAGACATCTGCTCACACATCCACCAGCAATATGATCACTCGGAAATGTCAAAATCTTGTCTCTTCAGTCCCTTTTTCCCACAGACCATTTCCATAAAGATGTATAAATGACAGAATTTATAGAGACGCAGATCCCCCCCTCCCATGTGGCTGACACCAATCTGTATCCATCTGTTGTTTTTAGTTTTCAGACATTGCCTTGTAATTATCTAAAGCACACACACCATTAAGAAGTATAGAGCAAGGCATTAGAAAAAGCCAGTTTTGGCTATTATTTCTCTTGCACGTACATTTAGAACTTAGTGAAATCCAAGGCCGTTAGTGGATTTGGACCGAGGCTTCCCGCATGCCCGATTGCCTCCTGTTTAGCTAGCAGTGTCTCTAGCATCCATATGTTGCAACATTGACATTTGATGATCACAAGCTCAGAGTGGTTTTGGAGTTCCTTTTAGATGTAAGTAGATAGACCAGTTCCATGGACTCTCTTAAGAAAGCACTCACCACTCTTTCATGATGTTGGTGCCTGCCTGAGATAATCTGCCTTTTCAATCTGTAAAATCTTGAATTAAAGAGTCCTGCATTGTGTATTCAGCTCTACATAGCCTTTCTGCTTCCTCCAGTCACAAATTATGTATCATTTCTGCTCTCTGTCTCCTACAGTTTTAACTTCCTGTGAATTATTCCAAATACATTTTCATTTTTTGGCTATTTTCTCCCTCCATCTTGTCATTTTATTTGTTTGTATTTGTAAATTTATGATCCAGCTGCCCTCCACTCCCTCTGACCGACAGCGGAACTTCCTTGTGGTCTGTAATTGACAAGGATGTTTGTGTTCTTTCTGGCCGGTGGGTCTCCACAGAAGCAGTAGAGGTATAAAAGACTTTAGTTCAGGGAAAAAATAAAGGTTGCTGTTCTTCCACCTGAAAAGAAACCTCTGTGTCTCAATCCCGGCACACCCCCAGTCTTGGCAAGTCCAGGCTGCCCAGCGGCGCAGCAGTAAACAACATTCATTTTTATGATAAGTCCATTTTTCCCTTCGGGTTATTTTCTAAACATGGCCATTCTTGCCTTCATCTCTTTATGTTAATTTTCATAGACTATTTTTATTTGTACTCTCAAGTTTGAAATCAATATATATTGATTTTATCTGTAATAATATATTTCATTATGACATTTTCATACATCTGCATAATCTATCTTGATGATATTTGCTCTTTTTGATCCTCTCTTCATTGTTTATTAATTAAATCTGGCTTTGACAAATCCATACACACACACATACACATTACTCTAATTATATTCACAGCCACCCTCTCTTATTTTCCTTTCGCCCCTGTTAACACTCTCCCTTCTTTCTACAGATCCCTTTCCCACATCTGTGTATTTTTCTTTCCTTTCCTTGGGGAACTCTGGGCCCTTTGTGTGACTACTAGCTTGGAGCTAGTTATTGCACCTTGATGAGCTCAAAAGTGGACACTCAAATCAACACAACAATCCCCCTTCTCTCAAACAAAAGTTTTCCAGGGAGGGGTAGGATCCCATAAGCCCAATCATGACTGATTGTTGAGAAGGCCAGTCTTGTGCAAGGCTGCTACAGACAAGTAACCGCGGCTGCTATGGGCTCAGCATTGCAGTGGCTGTTCACGTCCGGATGATGGCAGCACTGCCCTTCTGCTCTCCTTCTGGCTCTTGCATTCTTTCCACCATTTCAGAGCCAGGCTCCCTGAGCCTTAGAGGAAGTGGTGCACCATTTTGTTTAGGCTCCGCACTCAAATGTTCACTTACAACGACTTGAGCAGTCACGAATTTATTATGTTACTGCAAAGAGAAACTTCTTTAATTAATTAAGGTCGAGTAACATTTGTTTATGAGAATATACTGATATGTAGACGGTAGTTTGATGCCACGTCATTTTAACTAAATGACAGTAGTAAGTTCCTCACTAGGGCCCATGATTTCCTTAGCCGTGTGTTCTTAGCCAGGTTTCCCATACCAGACACGAGCTCCGTCCTGTGGAGTGGGCTTTAGATCCAAAGAGTAGTTGGTCATCCATGCCACAGTGTGGCCACCATTGCACTGGGGCTACATCATGCCTGGGAGGTTGATACTGAAGTTTGCAGAGTTTCTACCTGGGTAACTGCAGTTGCCTTTTCTCCCTTGGCAGCTTGGATTGTTCTCTTCACACCACCCCTGTCTCACTTCCCTAATCCCTTTCCTCTTCCCAGTTAGCCACCTTGCTAATTTTCCGTCTTTTGTTCTTTTTGTTACTTAATGAGGAGTCTTTAGGATTGCTCACAGGAGTATGGTTGGGGAAGTATTCACAGGTAGGAGCTTGTCCACTTTATTAGTGATTCTACTAGGAGGACTACGACCCTCCCTCCAGCATCAAACAATAGCTGCACACAAATCCTCAGAGATGGAGGGGGCCCCTTGAATGCCTTCCGTGATGGGGTGTTGTCAGGCTCGTTTTGTGCAGATTCTGAGTCTGCAACACAGCTGCGGTGAGTTCAAGATTGCGACAGCCACGTCATGCCTGAAAATCAATGTTTCATCCTCCCAGCTTCCTTCACGTCTTCCACTCCTTTTTCCATAATGTGCCCTGAACCCTGCATGAGGTGATGGTGAGGGTCCATTTATAAGTAGGCATTCAATCGTCATTTATTCTCTGTGTTTTGACAAGTTATGAGTCTACATACCCTCCACTGACTACTACAAACAAACAAAAACAAAAACAAAATCCTTCTCTGACAAAACTTACACTTCTAATAGACAGAATTATACTTCTCTGGAAAGCATTTTGACAGGCACAACTTGTCCACTCAGCAGAACAGCAGCATTAACTTGCCTGCTCTTTATGTTAATCTTCATTGAATAAGTTATCTGTGCTATGAATTTTTAAATTTTCATTTATTTATATATTTTAGAGTGTGTGTAAGCACATGTATGTGTGTCTGCATGTGTGTGGATGTGTGTCGGTGACCATGCATAGGGTAGAGGCCAGAAGAAAGTGTCAGTTTTCCCACTTTATGGCTGTCCACTTTGCCCTTTGAGATAGGCTCTCTCGCTGACCCTGGACCTAAGCAGCCAGTCACCAAGCCCCAGAGATCTGTTGACTCTACTCCCTACAAGCTCTGGGGTTACAGGCCTACCTAAGACTATGCCCACCTTTTTAACATAGGTTCTTTGATTTTTAAAAAATTTTTTTTTTATTTTTAGTGTGTGGTGTGTGTATGTGCACATGCATGTGTGTACACGAGCCATGGCACATGTACGGAGGTCAGGACAACTTGTGGGAGTCATTTCTTTTCATCATGTTGATATTGGGTATTGAACTCATCTCATCGAGCTTGGTGGCAAATACAAAATTATGGAAACATTTTATGCATGAATTATTCATAGCAGCACCACTTTCAGGTAGGAAAAGACAGAAAGTGAGATGTGCTCATTATAGATCTGTGGCTGGATGAACAATGACGCACAGGAGATACCATGCAGCTGCCTAATGAAGAGCAAGCCTTTGCACTGCCGCACGTGCTGCTGGGACTGGATCCCCAGCATGTGCCACTACATGAAAGCTGTCAAGTGCAAAATGTTTTATCTAAAGGCACAAAAAGCGAATCATTTACAGTATACATAAAATGATTCACTTTATTTTATAGAATAAAAAGGGTTTTTTAATAGTAATAATAATAATAATAATAAAACAAACGATGAAAAATGCCAACAAACCCATGCAGACACAAACACTTTGAAGAAGAGCCTTTTATGCTTTGGATTCCCTTCGGTCAGGCAATAAAAGCTGTTGTTAACTGCAAAAGAACAAACAAACAAACCAAGAAAACAAACAAACAAACACTGAAAAACAAGACTATTTTGATTCCCAAATCAAATTTTCTTTTTGAGAGGCAATACGTCTTTCCAGGTGTGGTTTGAATAAAAACAGCCCCTAAAGCTTAACATATTTGAATGTTTTGTCACCAGGGAATGGCACTATTTGAGAAGGATTATAAGGATTAGGAGGTGTGACCTTTTTAGAGTGGATGTGGCCTTGTTGGAGATACTTTGTCACTGAGTGTGGGCTTTGAGGTTTCAAACACCCACACCAGGCCCAGCTTCTCTCTTTCACTGTGGATCAGGATGTGAGTTTTCGGCTATGGCTCTAGCAACACGCCTGCCTGCCTATCTCCACAGTCCCCACCATAATGACAGTGGACTAACTGTAAACTGTAAGAAAGCCCCCAATTAAATGTTTTCATAGGAGTTGCCTTGGCCGTGGTTACTCTTCAGCAGGCAACCTTTCGTCTTTCTGTCCACTGTGTGCTCAGTAGGGGCACTGTCCACACAACCAGGGACCAGCAGGGCAGAGGCGGAACCTGGCCAGTGCTCCATGCAACTGCCCCTTGCTCCTCTCCTTTCTTCTCTCCGCTGCTTCCGCCTTCCTTTGCACCTTCACTGTCCTTTGTGCCCCAGCTCTCAGTCAAATCATTAAAATGAAAAGGATTCTGTAATGCTGCCAAGAGGCTGTCATTGTCACAGGGAAGAAAAGTGTGGAAGAAATGGTTGCAAATAGCAGGAGGGAGGGAACTGGTCCAGGAGACAAATGCTGAGAGGCTGCTCTGAGTCCTTTGCTGTACATGCTGGGTTTTAGAAACACAAGATGCTTCTGCACTGCTGTACAGTTAAAGGTAAAATGAAGTGCACTGTTTATTAAGCCTGTGCTTCAGTCAGAGAGAATGGTTCAAATGAATTGAGAATGCAGCATTTTGATGTTCTGTCTTTGATGAGCTAAATCTTTAGGCCATACACATACAACTTTAAAGAAAGGGAAGTTAATGTTTACACGGTTGGTTTTCACAGTGGTACTATTAGTCTAATGTGTGTGTGTGTGTAATGCTAGTTTCTGTGACAGAGAGAACAATAAGTACATTGATATTTCCCGGAACTGAAACATTCAGAGTAGAGGAAAGCAGTTGGAAATATGAAACTAAACTGATTTAAATTTGAAACAGAAAGATTAGCTTGGGATGTGTTTTCTTGTAAAATTTTCCAAGTCTCTAAGGTACATAACATCAGCGAACACTGCCCACCTGCTGGACTCTGGCTTATGAATGGGGATAACAGGAGCTCAGTCTCCATAAATGTGCAATTCCATCTCTGTCTAGAATGCATCAGTTTTGTATTTTCTTAGAATGTCCCATCAGAACAAAAGTCAAGGGGATCTGTACAGATTATTGGGAACTGTAGTGAATGGGGAGAGCAGGCCTGCTTTTCGTCCGGCCCAGCTCCCGCATGGCCAGCTTATATCCCGAAATAACAACACACCAATTGTATTCATTTAAGCACTGCCTGGCCCATT
>LOEQ01007155.1:15283-32944 GCA_001685075.1 Bramus lutescens | reverse complement strand
CAGGAATTGAACTCAGGACCTTTGGAAGAGCAGGCAATGCTCTTAACCATTGAGGCATCTCTCCAGCCCCTAGACCAGTGGTTCTTAACCTTCCTAGTGCTGCAGCCCTTTAATACAGTTCTGCATACTGTGGTAACCCCCAACCATAAAATTATTTTTGTTGTTATTTCATAACTATAATTTGAGTGCTGTTATGAATCATAATGTAAATGTCTGTGTTTTCTGATGGTCTTAGGTGGCCCCTATGAAAGGGTTGGTTGACCCCAATGGCGTTGTGACCCACAGGTTGAGAACCATGGTTTTAGATGAAGCCAGATAGTAGCCTGCTTTTTAACAACACAGATCTCTGTAGCTTCTCCTAGCACAGAAACTTCTAGAAGGACTACCAGACTATTCCACATAGCCAAGTGTAGTATGACACCATTCCTGAGGAGATATGAATCAACTGCTCACCCTGTCTAGGAACCAAAAATAAACCAAAGTACAGAAACCACTTACATCAAACGTGGTGAGGCAGTGTATTCTATTGGGGTTCATTCCAGGAATACAGGTAAGGTGTTTCTTATAGGAATGTGGGCAATAGGTTACAGGGACATAAAGGACCCAAAGACTGCTGTGTCACTGAGTATGGGTGACAGCTCCTGAAAACTGGAAACCCAGAGCACACTGCACAGCCTACAGGCAGCTCAGTACTTTGGAGAATGCTCTTTCTGGGTTACATCCATTGGTCTGGGCCTCTTCGAGGCAGCTGGTCTGGTCTGAGGGCGTCTCTCCGCAGTCCTTACTGCTTGTATCATCTTAGAGAAGGAGGGGCCTAGTGAATCTGGTCGGTTTCTGGGACTTTCTGGAAGTATTTTGAGTTGTTTGTTTCCTGAGCCCGAAGATAGAAACGTCCTTGAAGGACAGAGTGCTTCACCACCACTTAAGCATCCTGTGTGGGGGAGGTTTTAATCTTGGAGGAAACTGCTACACAACACCAGGGTTGGGGACGGCTAAAGGAGAATAAAATGAGAAAAAAAATATCATCTATGGAAAAGGGAGGCTTGTCCACAGAGGAAGTGGGCAACGCCACCAAAGAAATGAGAGACAGTAGTGGGCTTGCTAGAGTTTGAACTTTAAATGTTTTTCAAAGCCACGTCTTAAAGCATTGGTTCCCAGCCCCTGGTGCTATTGGAAAATAGCAAAGCCTATAGGGGCCTATTGGAAATGGAAGGGAGTTAGGATATTGAGGGCATCCCCTTGAGGGGGATCTAGGGATTCTGGCCCCTTCTTAATTCTTTTTTTTTTCTGCTTCTTATCTGTAAAAAGGTGAGTAGCTTCCTCCACAACCTGCTCTCCCCATGATGTCTGCTCTCACCACAGGCCCAGAACACTGCAGACAATGAACTGTGGACTGAAACCTCTAAACTTGTGGCCCAAATAATTTCCCCTCCTTAAAAGATGATGATCTTACTTATTTTGTTACAGCAATGGAAGCTAACAGAAGGGTAACTTAAAACCTCTCCTTCCCTCTGAAGAAAATCGACATATATTCATCATCTTTAAATGTAGGCTTTCTTTTAAGATGCTTTCCTCCTGTCTTTCCATCTCATTCTCCTCTGGAATGAAGTGATGGGGAAAGCATTTAAATACCAGATTTAAGAAAACTGGGCAGGATGAGAAAGGGTAAGAGAGACCCAACATGAATGAAAGATTGGAGATTTTAGGGATAATTTCAGATCCTGACCAACCCCACTTGACCACTAGAAAGCCACTGTGACACTGAGGATAATTCCAAAAGCCCAGAGTCTTGGGCAATGTCAGCAAGTGAGAGAGTCTCAGCAACTCTCATTCCTTCTGGCATTCCTGAACCCATTTTCTGAAAACTCTATCCTTGATCAAAGTCCCACCCCTAAGAAACTGTGTCTCCTACTTCCTGAAGCAGGGCTCATTCACTCATTACTGGCAAGACCTAAGAACCAGTTGTCAGATCTCTTTACTTGGAAGAGATGTGTACCAAGGGTATTGGAAACACAGATGTGTTTGTTTGTTTCATAATGTCAGTTTTATTTCATGTAATTTTTTTAATTCAACTACTTATTTTACATCCTGGTTGCAGCCTCCCCCTTACACCCTCTCCACCAGCCCCCCTCCTCCATCCATCCCCACTCCCCCTCTCCAATTCCCTCCCCTTTCATCTCCATCCAGGAAAAGGCAGGTCTCCTATGAGTATCAATAAAACAAAGGATGTCAAGTTGCAGTAAGACTATGTATTAAGGTTGGGCAAGACAGCCAGTATGAGAAGTAGGGCCCCAAAATTCAGTAAGAGGTGGAGACCATCTCTGTTCCCACTGCTAGGAGTCCATATAAGAGGACCAACCTACGTAACTCTAACATGTATTCAGAGTGCCTACGTCAGTCTCATGCAGGCTGCCTGGTTGCCACTTCGCTCTCTGTGAGCCTCCATGGGCCCAGAGTAGTTGACTGTCTGAACCTTCCCTTGGTGTCTTTGACCTCTCTGGTTCCTACATTCGTTTCTCCTCCTCCTCTGCAGGATTCCTCCACCTAATGTTTGGTTGTGGGTCTCTGCATCTATCTCTATCAGTTGCTGGATGATGCCTCTCTAATGACAGCTGGGTCAGGCAACAATCTGGTCACAGAAGACAGCCAGTTCCAGGCTACTTAGCCTCTATTGCAAAGAGTCTAAGCTGGGGTCCTCCCTGTAGACTCCTGGGGATTCCCCTGCTCCAGATTTCACCTGACCCCGAATTGCTCCCTCCAACAATCAATCCCCCCACGGCACTCTCCCCTCTACCACCCCTCCAACCTGATCACTCATGTTCACATTCCTGCGTGCCCTCAGTCCACTCATGAAATCTCATCTATTTCCCCTTCCCGGGGAGATCCAGGTGTCCCGCCATGAATTCTCTTTGTTACTTGGTCTCTCTGGGTCTGCAGACTGTAGTTTAGTTATCCTTTATTTTATAGCTAATATCCACTTATGAGTGAGTACATACCATATTTGACTTTTTAGGTCTGGGTTACCTCACTCAGGATGATTTTTTTTTCCTAGTTCTATCCATTTGCACTCAGATTTACTGGTGTCCTTGTTTTTAACAGCTGAGTAATACTCCATTGTGTAAATGTACCACGTTTTCTTTATCTATTTCTTGGTAGAGGGGCATCTAGGTTGTTTCTGGATATTACAAATAAAACTGCTATGAATATACTTGAGCAAGTGTCCTTGTGGTAGGATTGAACATCCTTTGAGTGTATGTTCAAGAGTGGTATAGTTGGGTCTTAAGTTAAGTTGGTTCCCAGTTTTCTGAGAAATTGCCACACTGACTTCCAAAGTGGCTGTACAAGTTTGCACTCACTCCCACCAGCAATGGAGGAGTGCTCCCCTTACTCCACATCCTCCCCAGCACGAGCTGTTGCTTGTGTTTTTGATCTTTGCCGTTCTGACAGGTGTAAAGCACAAATGACCAGTAAATTCCCAGAATTCGGGGAAACATTTAGAGAACCACCCAGACTGTACTTCTACTTTTGCAGATGAGGCCAGAAAATAGAGAGGCTGTGTGACTTTGCCTAGGAACATAGGTGAGGTCTCGGGCTTCCAGTCAAGCAGTATTTCTTGAAGAATTAATTACCTAAAAGGTAGATTGAGAGGCTCTGGACAGATAGTTGACTCAACTGATAAGCCCTATGGAAGTTTCTGATTAAGAGATGCACATACCAAACCTTCTTGTATCTACCCCTTCCAGATCGCAGGGGAACTGACCTGCAGATGGACTCTCCCGTCTCCAAGTTCCTTCCTGTCCATCCTAGAAAATCCCCAGACCCCACACAACATGCGACACGCACACAGTCTCCTCGTCTGTGGACAGGCTGCCGTCCTTCAGTTGCCCCGATTGAAAGAACAGCTCTGCTTCTGGGCATGCCTGCCTGCCCTCTTTTATTTGTAATAAAATCATTTTATTATGTGTATTGAATTGGACATGCTTCAATTTAATGCATTTTTGTAAAATTTTACTATGTAGGTGGACACTGTCTATATATTATTATTCCAATTATTAAAAACGCTGGCCCTGTCACTATCCAGTCATGGTTGGGGGAGGTGTTCCTGAGGCTTGGTCTCTGTGGGGAGCTATGGGCTGCTGATAGTTGCTGTGGAGAGGCTGTCAGTGTCTTTAGTGGTACAGCCGCTAGTCACTCACCCTGGTCAGCGAATAGCTTCACACTGATGCCTATTCAGGTGGCTCTGGTTAAACTCAGCGGGTGACAAAACACCAATAAAACTAAAAACAAAAGAATATAAAAGTGAGAGGAGGGGAGGCTTGGTAAGGGGGACAGGATATGAGAGGAAGGAGTGATGAGTGTGACCAGAATGTGTTATTATAAGCTTATATGAAATTGTCAGAAACTGAATTCATTTTAAAAAGGAGTATATAAATGCCTTTGTATATGTGTATATACGTATATCTCACAGGGTCACTCTGGATCTAAATAAGTGCTCTACAAATGATCAAAAAAAACATGAGTTGTGCAAGCTACTTGAAGGTACTTATTTACACTGATGTGTTTGATGACACAGATCCAGTGTCTTTCTGTCAAGACACTGATTCAGAATCTCCAGCAAAATGCGAGCAGGATGCAGCATTCTTTCTTTGGGTGCGTACACAACATATTCATTATTTGAGACTCCATTTGAGACTCTCCCGTTTATTCACAATCCTATCAGTGTAGACCTTGATCAAACTCCACATCCTGACTAAGTGTTAGGTCATAACTACGTAGTGGCCTGATTCTATTCAACCTCTACTACAGCCCCCAAGAGTGACTGCTTCTGTCCCCATTACTCCGCCTAGGGCATAGGGATTAGGAGAAGCCTAGTGACACCATAGCAGGTTGTAGACGTGGGGACTTAGCATACCCTGTCTCACTCCGTCTCCCTGGACATATTCTCTCTCTCACTGCTAGATGTGGCTCCCAAACACTTCTTTCCTCGTGCTTCTCCCATCTTAGAAATTTTTAGGTTCATGAAATTTATTGTTTTAGTAGTAGTGTGTGTGTGTATGTGTGTGCACGCGCGCTTAATCACTTAATCAGGCTTGAACGATAATTTCCCCATGCCTAGTAAGATTAAAGTTTAAGAAAATTTATGTTGCCAACACCCATGGTACACCTCACTTCCAGCTAAGCAATGATAACTAACAGACAAATCTAGTGTTTGCTCGGAACCCAACAAGTAAGCACCCACTTACAGACTTCCTGGCATTTCCTTGTCACTTCCGTCTCCTCAACTGGACAGCAACCCAGCAGAGGCATGGAGCACACGGGAGCCTTCTGAACGGTGACAGTGAACAGGGTTGTTTGTATGTTTAACTATAGCGGACGACCATGGAAATGAGAGTGATTATCAAATTCAGCCTTAGTCTTCTCACTAGAAACGGATTCTTTTCTTCCTCGGTTCAGAAGCGGGGACGAGAGAGAGGGCTAGATATCTCAGCCGAGAGAAAACCATTTCCCAGTGACCATTGTTGGGTTATTGGAGCGTTCATCCTCCAGAACCACTATACTCTTGGGGATCTTGCTGCTCGAGAAACTGGGAAAGCTGTGAGACCTGTAAAAATCTTTCTCCCTTTCTTGGCTCAAATCAGTTCCATATGAGCAAAGCAATATAAGCTCCTTTTACAGGGATTTCACCCTGAAATGCCATCCCCTAATCTGTTAACAGAAACTGAGGAAGATGGATTTGCTGATATAGCCCCAGACTTGAGCTAGGTCAATTTAAAAAATGGATAGATTAAAGCGTGCTCTCCCTTGTCTTAGGAGAAAAAAATGTAAATGTATTGGTACTTACCATATTTTCCTTAAGATTAATGGAGGCTTCATTGTTAGTAACCTAAGGTTCAATTTCAAGAGTGGCTTTTAGATGGTTTTCTGACCCGAGCTGAATTCTACTGGAGGACATGTAAATTCCAAGTGGGANGGATAGATTAAAGCGTGCTCTCCCTTGTCTTAGGAGAAAAAAATGTAAATGTATTGGTACTTACCATATTTTCCTTAAGATTAATGGAGGCTTCATTGTTAGTAACCTAAGGTTCAATTTCAAGAGTGGCTTTTAGATGGTTTTCTGACCCGAGCTGAATTCTACTGGAGGACATGTAAATTCCAAGTGGGAATTAAAGATCTGCTGTAATAAATGCACACAGCACACCACCGAGAAGTCTCTAACATCAAAGTGCCCTCGTCTGTCTCAATGGTTGGCTCTCTTTTTTGTTTTGAAATTGAATTTTTTCCCAGTTTATCTCAATGCACACACAGAAAAGAACTAACTGTAATGTACATTAAGTTTCTTTTCACCAAGCATTTGGGCTACCTACTATCCTTTAGGGATTTTCCAGTTTATACCGCACGTTTGCACATTTCCTAAGTTGGGATAGTAAACAGAATTATTTTCACTATCCTTGAAAAGTTAAAAATTAGTGAATTCCTTTGAATTTTTATATGAGTTAACAAAATGCACTTCCCCAAAGGTAAAACTAGATCATATGCTAGTATAGGTTTTACAAATTATTAATTTAATTGTTAAAAATGACTATTTATGGCAGTAGACACATAGAAAGACAAGAATCTAGATTTTTGAGAAAAGTTTGATTTTGGGGTTAGCAAAACCTTGAGGAAAATTTAGATTATTCTAGATGTTTTCCCAGATGTAAAGGAAACTTCTCAAGTATGGCATGAATGCATATTACTGAGATTTTAAAATGTTCAGAAATTTGAGCTTTTAAAAAATCTTTTGCCTTCTCGTTTCACCTGTTGCTCCTTTCTACTGCCAGGCGGTCTCTCTGGGCCCCATTGTAGGAACTAAAACTCAAAACCTGAATGCAGCTCTTCTTCTGTCTTGATTTATTATTAGAGGTTAATATCCTTATTAGATTATTTGTTGTGTTCTGGGCAGGGTTGTGATGGAGGCTCCAAAGTATTTCAGGTTGATCAATTCATGGAAAGTTATTAATAAGATGTTTTAGCTGGTACAGCCATTTTGGAAATCAGTATGGTGATTTCTCAGAATATAAGGAAACAACCATCCTCAAGACCCAGCAACACCACTGTTGGGCATATACCCAAAGGATACTCAATCGTACCTAACAAGGACATGTGCTCAACTATGTTCGTAACAGCATTATTTGTCATAGGGAGAACCTAGATGCTCCTTGATTAAAGAGTGGATAAAGAAGATTTGGTACATTTACACAATGGTGTACTACACAGTAGAAAAAAATGACAGCTTGAGATTTGTGGGCAAATGGATGGAGCTAGAAAACATCATATTGAGTGAGGTTACCCCAGACCCAGAAAGACGAATATCATATGTACTCATTCATAAATGGCTTTTAGACATAAAACAAAGAAAAACCAGCCTATAGTTCACAATTTAAGAGAACCTAGACAGCAAAGAAGACCCTGAGAGAGATATACATGGATCTAATCTACATGGGAAAAAGATCTCCTGAGTAAATTGGGAGCATGGGGATCATGGGAGAAGGTAGAAAGGGAGGGGGTGGAAGGGAGGGGAGCAGAGAAAAATATACAGCTCAATAAAAACAATAAAAAAGAAAAATCAAGCAAGAAAACAGATGTTTTAGTTTATCTGTGTGGTCATTAAGTATTCACAAGACTGACTGGGTGTCTTAGTTAGGGCTTCTATTTCTGGGAAGAGACATTATGGCCATGACAACTCTTATAAAGATAGCATTTAATGAGGTGGCTTACATTTTCAGAGATTTAGTCCATTTTTATTATGGTGGAACATGGCTGCATGTAGGCAGACGTGATGCTGGAGAAGGAGCTGAGAGTCCTACATCTTACAGGTAACAGGAAGTAAACTGAGACATTGGTGATATCTTGAGCATATATGAGACCTCAAAGCCCACCTCCACAATGTCACACTAACTCCAACATGACTACACCTACTCCAACAAGGCAATTCCTCCTAGCAGTGCCACTCTCTTTGGAGCCATTTTCTTTCAAACCACCACATTCTACTCCCTGGCCCCCAAAGGCTTATAGCAATAGCATAATGCAAAAATGCATTCAGTCCAACTTCAAAAATCCCCATAGTCTATCTCTTAACTGTAATTCCCTGTAAAATCAAAATCTAAAAACAGAACACATATTTCCACCATGTAATTACACAGGCTATACATTACTGTTCCAAAATGTAGGGAAGGGGCATAGTGAGAAAATATTGGACAGAAACCAGACTGAAAACCAGACGAGCAAACTCTAAATGCTGCATCTCTGTCTGATGGAGAAACACTTCAGATCTCCAACTCCTTTCAGCTTTATTGGCTGAAGCAGACTTCTCTCTATTGGGCTGGTTCCACTCCCTCTTAGCAGCTTTCCTTAGCAGGTGTCCCACGGCTCTGGCATTTCCAACAGCTTGAGGTCTCCTCACCCCAAACACCTGGTCTCACAGCAGCTTTTCCTAGTCGCAGAGGAAGGTTCCATAATGCATTTTTTTCTATCCTTGAAGCCAGAGCCATGTGCCAAAACTGCCGAGTTCTACTGCTTACTGTGACAGAACATGGCTGCCTAGTTCAATTGCGTCTTCACCAGCTTTGTTTCCTTCACAGCCTAAACTTGGCTGTCCTGAAACTTTCTCTGTAGCCCAGGCTGGCCTTGACCTTAGAGATCTTTCAATGACATTCTCACCAGGTTCCTGTTTTCAATGATTTCCTTCACTGCCTGAACTTGGCTGTTCTGGAATTTGCTCTGTAAACCAGGCTGGCCCCAAACTCAGAGACCCACCAGCCTCTGCCTTCCCAGTGCTGGGATTAAAGTTGTGCACCACCTCTCCTGGCTCTAAGTTTCTCCTTAATTCCTTTTCACAAGTTGGAAACTTAGCTAGGTGGGATCTCACCCTGAGGTCACAACTTCCCCCGTTTTTCTTTTTACTTATTCTATATCTTTTATATCATGAATCTTAATCCCATTCATTTTCCTGTCCCTTCACATCCTCTCTCTGCCCCTGCAGCCCCCAGACAAAACAAAATTTAAGAGAAAAAATGGAAAAATAAAAAGGAAATTAAAAAAAATATCACCATGGAAGCTGTGGTGTGACACAGCCAGTCAGTCACACTGTAGACCCCTTTGTCCAGATATCTTTTCTTGCAAGTGTTCATTGCAAAGAGCCATTGGTTGTTGTGATCCAGCTGCCCTCACTCCCCCTGACCGACAGTGGAACTTCCTTGTGGTCTGTAATTAACCGGGATGTTTGTGTTCTTTCTGGCTGGTGGTTTTCCACAGAAGCAGTAGAGGTATAAAAGACTTTAGCTTGGGGTAAAATAAAGAAGCCTGGAAAGAAGCCTCCATGTCTTAATCCTGGCACCCCCCCACATCCCGTACCCCCCACCCCCACCAGTCTTGGCATCCAGGAGGCATTGGTCTGGTTCAGGGTCTCTGGCTTCTACATTATTGATGCTGAACACTCGCTAGGACTCTTCCTGGATATCCTGTTGCATCTACCTGTTGTGGAGATCCTGCAGCTTTGCGTCTGTGGATCAGATCCCTTCCCATGCTCCAGATCATAGATGGGGTGGATGATGGGGTCATAACTCTGGATTTTGGCCCAGCCACCCCCTCTCCCCCATCCCCGTCCACTGCTGGGGTGAGCTCCAGGGTTACCCTGGCTAATTTACCTCTTGCAGCAGTGAGCAAGGGGCGGGCCCAGTTCTGCTTTCAGCCTCTCGGGTGGGCTCTCCCACACCTGCACCATCAGGGCCAGCTCTACTGTGTTATCCAGCAGAGGTACAGGGACCATTCATTCTCCTGAGTACTGCAGCTGGTGAGGGGTAGGGACAGCCCTCCTGCCCTTATGACACCAGTACCAGCTCCTCCACCTGTCTCGGGCATTGATGGAGGGGGTGAAAGGGAGGGCATCTCTCCTCCGCCCAGGCTACCACTTGTCAGATGAGTAATGGGAGCAGTTTTCCTTTGCTCATAACATTGCACTGGGTCCCTCTCATCTCCAACTACCAGGCAGCTCTGTTGTGCTGCCTAGGTAAGGGGCTGCGCCTGAGTTTCCTGAATGCTGCAGCTGGTAAGGGAGGAGGGTCAGCTCTCTCATCTGTGGCAGGTGGAAAGGGGTGAGAGGTTAAGGGCGGCCATCTCTCATCCTCCCACGTTGTCACACGACAGACAAATAGTGGGGACAGCTCTTCCACACTTAGAAATTCAGGACTGGCTCACCCATACCTCTGCCAACAAGGTCGTCTCTATTGTGTGAGTTGCAGGGCCTGCTGTCCCAAGTGTTGCAGCTAGCTGGGGGCCAGAGACAGCTCTCCCACTCTTGTGACCTCAGGACCAGTTCTTACACCTGAGTCAGGCATTGATGGGGGCAACTGTCCCCCACCCATCTGTTTAGCTCCCTGAGCACAAGACTTAGCTCCATTGTACTTCATGGTGCTCCTTTTCTCCTCAAACTTTACATTTTTTAATTTACCCCACTCAACTTGCTGCTTTTAAGTATAACTCTTGACTAGAGTTGCCATTAATAACCAAATAACAGAGTCTATACTAGGCTGTTTTGAGATTTCCTCTGCCAAGGGAATCAATCCAAATCTCTTCACTTTAGCCTCAGGCTAATGACTCTACAGATAAGGGCAAAAGGCAACCACATTCTCTACTTAAATATCACAAGAATGATTTCTAGGCAACATACTAAAATTCTCCTCTTCTGAAATCTCTTGATCCAGGCACCCACAGTTCAACTCATACTCAGCACCTTTGTCTTCCATGCTCTAACTAGGATGGCCTTTTAAGCAGCACTTAAAGTGTTCAACAGCTTTTCTCATCCACAGTCCCAAGGTCCGTATTCCTTAAAATGAACGCATGATTGGGTCTATCACAGCAGTACCCATGTCCCTGGTACCAGCCTCTGTCTTAGATAGGGTTTCTATTGCTGTGAAAAGATACCATGGCCACAGCAACTCCTATAAAGAAAAACATTTATTGGGGTGACCTACGTTTTCAGAGGATTAGTCCATTTTTGTCATGGTGGGTCATGGCAGCATGCAGGCAGTCATGGTGCTGGAGTAGTAGCTGAGAGTCCTACATCTTGCAGGCAACAGGAAGTGAACCAAGACACTGGGAGATATCGTAAGCATATATGAGATATCAAAGCCTACATCCATATTGACACATTTCCTCCAACATGGCCACACTTACTCCAATAAGGCCACCCCTCCTAATAATGTCACTCCCTTTAGGGGCCATTTTCTTTCAAACTACCACACTAGGTAAGTTACAAACACCAGAGTTTTACTTCTCATATTTGTGGGTATGAAGAATTCAAGATCAATGTACCCATATCACTGATGTCTAATAAGGGATCATTTTTTTTTGCTTCCAAGGCATCTTTTCATTCTTGTGTCCTCACTGGACAGAAGGGATACAGTGAGGTGATTGACCTGTAGCCATGATAAGAGAGCTAATCCCATCTATAAGGACAGAGCCTGTGTAGCCTACCACTTCCCAAACTCCTCACTTTTTAATCATTATCACCTTTAATATCATCACCTTTACATTTAACTTCCATCTTATAAATATTGGAGGGAATCAGACATTTAAACCAATTCAAAATCAATTTGATACATTAGGTGATTGAAAATTATCTATGTACAAGTCCTTGTACAACTATTTTAAGCAGTCAGTCTAGTGCAATGACACTTAGGACATTTTCATTGTTAAAAATTTTTATGTATTTTGTAGTTTCTTGTTGTGACATGGATCTGAAATACAACCCCCACCCCATCATATTTTTGTGTCCAGCTGGTATTGGGAAGGGGAGGAGCCTTTAGTTGTTGGGATCTAGAAGGATGATGTTCATTTCCGGGCTAGTGCCCTTCAAGGGTATTTTGGGACCCTGACATCTTCTTTGATTCTTTTTTCCTCATCTCCCATAGAGTATCCTGCCCCTCCCTCACCTTTCAGGCCCACTTCCTCTGCTTTCTAGCTGCTGAGGGTGTGCTGTCTCCTCTATTGCGTGTTCCTGCTACCGTGATAGTCTGCCTCCCCACAGGCCTAAAGGCAACGGAGCCAACTGACTTCTGGGAACGTGAGTCAAAGTCAACCTTTCTGCCTTGAAATCAATTTCCTCAGATAGTTTGTCACAGCAATAGAAGGCCAGGCAACACTGTTTATGTGGGATTTCATAGGGTCAGTATGCATGTTAGGGGAAAAAATCCTCACTGCTTCATATCTCAGACCAAATGAAATCTTAACTTCATGACTTTATTCACATAACCTAAAGCCGACTTTATATTGTTTTCAAAATCAATGCAAGGACAAATTTTATCACCATTCAGGGTAAAAGAATGAGTAATAGTTATGAGAACAACTTTTTAAAGAAAAGCAGTTTTCCATCCACCAAGAATTTGTCTTTGAAGGACTCATGGCCCACTTAAGACCCGCTTGTTATGGGTGCTTTGAAACCACACATTGTCATCATAACACCAATCATTTCTACATGCAGACACTTGCCTGTCAGTAGCTTTGAGACTATGGTTTAATTTTTAAGAGACATCATATGATGCCAACATTCTGTATGGTGAGAAACTTAGAATTCAGTTCCTGGATTTATTTGAAAATCAAATCCTATAGATAACTTACTAAGAATTTGCAGAGTATCTGACTGGTACTTGAACATGGCAAAATTAAGCTCTGACTTACTAGGCTGGAGGCACATCACAGAATTTAATTAGTATAAGGCTCTTGGAATAATTTATTTAATAACAACTGTGTATTCTTTAGGATTTAAACATTGATGCCTACAAGCTCATGGGATTTTACTAAATCTCCTATAGCTATTTTCTTCCCCTGGTACATTAATGCTTCAACTTTTTGGCAGAATTCCATTCTGCTGTCTAACTCTCAAGTCCTTATACTTATAGGTCTCCCTGACCTCAGCCCAGGTAGTCATCCCTTGGATAACTTTTGACATTGCACCATCATGAAGACTTCATGTGGTTAGCCACTCATCATACAAGGTTTCTCACGGCTTTGAGAAATAAACAGACTATATGTGTTTGTTTAGAGATACCTTGATTTGTGTAGAACTTGGTTTTGGTGTTGCATATTTTAGTCAACTAAAAGTTAGTAGTTGCCTTTTGCATAGTATATATAGGGAGAAGGGATTTTAAATAAGGGTTTTGTTTGTGCTCAGGAATTTCTTTCTTTATATGGTCTGTTGGCTCTAGATGATCTCGTCTTCAACCCTTCTCGGGGGGGGGGCATTTCCTTGATCTCTCAGATCTGGTGTGATGTGACTCTGTTGTTAAGTTTCAGCATTGGAGATCTATGTTCTTCCCTTAGAAGTATGACACATTCACATTATTCCTCAGTACATTCTGGGCTTCATGAGAGCAAGGACCAAATTTAATTTTTAAGACTCCAAAAGCTCTCCAGCATGGCAAACACTTGCTCTGACTTAGAGTTTGGGTTTTCGGGTGAAAGAAACACAACTCATACCGATTTAAACAGCACAAAGAAGTCAGTGACTCATACAAAAAAGAGACCACAGAGATGAAAATAGGTGGCTGGCTTCATTACAGCTTTGCACCTAGAGTCAAGCTTCTTCTTAATGGAATTTTTTCTTTTTGAGTGTTCCACTAGATCTACCCTGCTTTTGTCCTAGACAAGATCTCTCTGATACTCTAGGCTTAGCTCATCCCCTGCAGAAAGAATTCTCTCACCAGAATAAAGGAACTGATGCTGGACAAGCAGAAACAGTGAAGACAATTAAAAACACATTTGTCCAGTATTTTATGTGTTTTGTCTAAAATGTCCAAGAAATGAGGTTGAGAGGATAAACTCACAGATGTAAAGTATCTATGCCCCATGCCTGTCATATAGTGGTAATATTGTGATGGATGGTGATGTTGATGATTTTCATAAGTATGTTTTTACTTATTGCTAAGAACTTATTAATTTTTCAGCCAGATCTATGTAAAGAGATCACTCTTACCATTTATTAAAAAACAACTTGAAGTTTCTAGATAAAATGTCAGTGTAGAAGCTACTCCAAGGACCCATTTAAGAAGAAGTGTTCATGTAATAAAGAATAAACACTATCCCAAAGAGAGAAAGAGGGAGAGTGTTGGCAGAGACTGCTTTTTTATTCCCAGCTGCCTAGACCACAAAATAACCACTCAGAAGCTATATTATTTAAATAACTGCTTGGCCAATCACTTAATCATATTGCTAGCTAGCTCTTATATCTTTGGTTAAGCCATTCCTATTACCTGTGTATTACTGCATGGTTGTGGCTTACCGGTAAGGTTCCGATGAGTCTGTCTCTGGTGGAGACTACATGGCTTCTCACTGACTCTGCCTTCTTTCTCCCAGCATTCATTTTAGTTTTCTCTGCCTAGCCCTATTCTGCCCTATCACAGGGCTTCTTTAATCATTAACCAATAAAAGCAACACATATGCAGAAGGACTTCCCACATCACACGAACATCAGAAACTCATCAGGGTAGTGAGTGATAGAGCAGCAACTAAAGGGTGCTGAGAAAATGACAAGTTACAAGCTGATCCCAGCACAACTCCAGCCGTGGAGCTCCTGATGCTTGGAGGAGAAGCAGAAGCTTCATCTAAAATCTTTGTGTTTTCTCCTTTCTGAGTGGCACTGGGGATCGAGCCTTTAAAAGTCGACTGCTCAATAAGATCTCCAATTAAAATTGGAAAACATCTAAACAAACAGATTCACAAACTGCAACTCAGAAACATGGAAAGACAAGGCACTGGTGATGCCTCTGAGAGACCACAGCTTCCATTCCTCAACTGCTGAATTCCAGGATTCTGAAATAGCAGAATGCCAGGTAAAGAATTCAAAGTCGAGTAGTAAAAATGATCAGTAATCTCAAAGAGGATTCGAGCAAGCAGATGAACTCAGTTAAGGTCTGGGGAGGGAAGGCAGCAACACAGAAAGAGCTCAGCAACATGGATGAAGAAATTTCAGCAGGGAAATGGAGATTTCAAAACAGAAACAAATAGAAATGTTTCAGGGAAAAGAAAAAACAGTTAAAAATCTCATCAATAACCAAAACAAAACAGAAGAATATTAAAGGTAAAGGATAAGGCTGATGAAATACTGTGTTAAAGCATCTGTTTTTTTTTAGAAGCATGACTATAGTACCCAAGAATGCTTGGAAAAAATTAAAGAAGTTCTACCCCTAACCAAGAAGCTAATTGCAGTTGATACCTACTTGGAAAGGGGAAATCCATTTTCTCAAATGGATTGTCACTGTATATATCAGTCATCCTCCGCAGCAGGTGCAATGCCCAAGAGGAGGAGCGGCCAATGGAAAGTGGAATCCACTTTTTTCCTGGTGTGTGTGTTCGTGTGTGTGTGTGATTTTTGTCTTTTTTTTTGTTTTGTCTTAATTTGTTTTTCAAAAGATTGCTTGTTTGTTTTTATTTTCATTTTTTTGTTTTTGGTCTGTGAGTTTGTGTGTTTGCATGTGTGTGTGTGTGTGTGAGAGAGAGAGAGAGAGATAATAAGATAAAATAGCTTATATATTTTTTTAAATAAAAAGTGAAACAAAGCATGGGATAGAAGGATCTCAGACAAACCTAAAGCTTCAGAGGAGCTACTCGTCGGAATTAGAGCAAAGAAATTTAAGATTTAGTGACAGAAATAAACATCCTAACACAAGAGGCATTTATAACCTCAAAATGACATGTTCACAGAAGAAAGTCAGCAACACAGGAGAAAAATTCAGTAAAGAAATTGAGATTTTTGAAAAAATATTAATCAAAGGAAAACATGTCCATAATTTAATAGGAAAGAAGAAGGAGTAGGGGAAGAAGGGGAAGAAGTGGTTCGGGAAGGGGAGTTTGGGGAAGGAAAAGAAGGGGAAGAAAGAAAGGGGCATGAGGAAGAAGGGGAAAGGGAAGGAGGAGGAGGAGGAGGAAGAAGATGAAGAAGAAGAAGAAGAAAACACGGAGGTGGAGAAATGGTTCAGTTGCTCTTCCAGAGGATGGGGGTTTAATTCTTTCCAGTACCCACATGGCAGTTCACAACCATCTGTAAATCCAGTTCCAGGAAATCTTACGCCCTCTTCTGGCCTTTGGGAGCACCAGGCACGTAAGTGGTATGTATACACACATATAGACAAAACACTGACGAACCAGCCTGCCTTCATTTTAAGCTTGAAAGCCATCTTACTGTAAAGACAAACTAGGTTCATTCCTGTTTGTGATTAAACCTCTGCTTCTCAAGGATTGGGCTATGACCCATCTGTAACCTTAACTACAGATGGTTGTATTCTGCCTGTCACAGAAAATGGAAACCATGCCTTTGTTTCCGAAGGTTATTTTGACCATCACTGACTACCTTGTTATGACCTCCTTGCAGCTATGGCGTTGTGTCAGGAGGCTGTTATGAGCAGCTTGTTATGTTTATGTTCTGCTTCTACAACCCTCCCTGTTTGTCCACCCATCTCCCCATTTGTAAACCATCAACCCTGAGCTGTAAAAACCTTGTTTTCACCAGGCAGTGGTGGCACATGCCCTTAATTCCAGCACTCAGAAAGTACTGGCAAGTGGATCTCTGAGTACAAGGCCAGTCTTGTCTATAAAGTGAGTCCCAGGACAGCCAGGGCTATACAGAGAAAACCTGTCATTAAAAACAAACAAATAAGAACAAAAAACCATGTCTTCCTCACATCCAATGCTGATCTCTTGAACCCTGCTTTTAGAGAGAGACAGTCCATGAAGAAGAATAAAAGGATTGCTTTAATTAATTTGGCTATGATGATTTGAGTTGGTAGTCTTTCTCCTTACATTGTCTTTGGGACTAACAACACCCATACATTTAAAACAGAATTAAAATAAAAAATCTTATATAATATTGAAAACCAACTTATGTACAAAGGAAAATACAAGAAAAAGATGAGATTTCTTAATAACAATACTAAAATCCAGGAAAGTATGGCCCTCAGGAAAGTCCTAGAAGTAAATATTTGCCAACTAAGGATGCTGTGTTCAGGAAAGCTATCTTCTTAAACTGATGGGGGAAAGGGGATGTTCTAAGATATACAAAAACTAAAGCAGTTCACAGCCATGGAGCCAGAAGATACTTAGATAGACACTACCCACAAAAGGTGAAAGTCCCCCCTTTTTTTTGAGCACCGGATAGCAGCCACACACAGAGGAATGAAAACTGGATTCATATCTGTCCCCCTTACTCCCATATCAGTTCAAAATTAACCAAAGATATTAATGCAAGACTTAGAATTCTGAAGAACAGGCAAAACATTTCAAGATAAACATATAAGCAAGGTCTTTCTGAAAAGAATGCTAATAACACAAAATAATACAAAGAACTGAGAAGAGAGATTTACATAAAAGCAAAGAGCTTGCTAAGTAAAAGAAAACTTCTAGAACAAAATGACAGCCCACAGCATGGGGAAAAATGCTTTGAGAACTATCTATCCAAAAGATGATTAGTATCTAGAATAGGAGACAAAGCAGTGGTGGTGCATGTCTTTAATCCCAGCACTCAAGAGGTAGAGGCAGGCAGAGCTCTGTGAGTTCTAGACCAGCGTGGTTGACAGAGTGAGTTCCAGGACAGGCTTCAAAGCTACACAGCAAAAGTTAGGAGCTTGGGGG
>LOEQ01007154.1:45635-65814 GCA_001685075.1 Bramus lutescens | reverse complement strand
GAGGGGGAGGGAAATGGGAGGAGGGGAGGAGGTGGAAATTTTTTAATAAAAAAGTAACTTTCAAACATCTAATATCAAAACTTTAAAAAAAAATAAAACCTTAGCCTACATCACAGGGAACATCCTGGCAGAACACAGATCAGCAGGACAATGTGAACATCATTTCAAATGGAAAACCTCCTCAGATGTTACACAACAGCCTTCTGTATGTGCTTTTTTTTTTTTAAGGTAAAGACCCCCAGCATCCTGTGGGGTGGGATGGTCATTTCTAAATGATCTAACTAATCTAACTGATACAAACCCAGGGACTCCTATGACGGGAATGTCCTCCCAAGAGGGAGGCCCCTTTACTCCATCAGGAACTCTGGGATGTGTTTGCTCAAACTAGAGGACTTCTGACTTATCAGTAAACTGTCCCTAGTGCAACCTGTGGCAAACTAGGGAATCCACAGTACAGCGAATCAGAAATGCTGGTGTAACATCTGCAAAGAAACCCCCACCAGACAGACTAGTGCAAAATATGTCTCAAGGTTGCCACACCTGTCTACTGCACCATCATTAGATCAACAATCACCAAAGCCTACCAGGTTATAGAGATTCTTATCTGGAATGTGTTCATCAGCTACCCTGGGAATTCCCAGGGCTGTTCCCTATGGGCTGATGAGCTCACAGGTGCCAAAAATTCTTGGACACTCTGGGTATAGGGGACATAGCTGTGACCCAATGTCTTCCAGAGGACAGCTCTTACAGGTGTTTTTCCTATCTCCCAAAGGGCTCAGCCATGGGATGAACAGGACTGGGCCAAAAGGCACATAAAGGAACAGTCCTCTTGAGACCAATGTTCAGATGTAGGTTTGCCCTGCCATGTCTGCTCTCTTCTTCCTTGGCACCTCAATTACCTTCCCAGGTCCCCTACCAATTCTCTGTACCGGCTACTCCTCTCAACTCCAGAAGATAATGCAACCCGCGCTGAAATCCCCCTTGGGGCCTCACTTGTCACATTACTAGCACACGTTAAGAAAATGGCCTATGGAATCTGCTCAGGCAGCAGAAGAGGCTGTGGCAATACTACCGAGTCTCCTCAGAAAGCGGGAAAAGCCTCCAGGGAGCCCTGGAAGCAGTCAGGGTTCCACATCTAGTATCATAGCAGGGAAACAGAATCACCTCTCACTCTTGTTCAGTTAAGGCATCTCCTTAAAGCTCTGAAAACAACCTTTATAGCTGGCCTGTAAAACAGTGTAGTTCCCAAGTTAAATACTGAACCATATATTATAAACCATAGGTCCTCAGAGTAGGTCCATCTGACAGAGGAGGAATCTGAGGGAGGGTGGGCACAGGCTGCCCTCACTTCACAGTCCCTGATGATTCTAGAGACTCCTTACTGCCAGGCCAGGGCTGGTCCCCTCTGCTGTTTCCTCATGCCTTTTGTTAAGGGGGCCATATTTTTGAGGGACAAGGCAGTCATAATATTGCTCCACCAGAATCCACGTGCCTTCTCTCCACCAGAAGGTGGCTACTCCCGCTTCTGTCTGCACACACCAATCATACTCCTCACGGCACCCTGCCTCTAGTTTTAGCTAGCTTTTAAACACTTAGAAGCCATTCTCTTGACAATCCCATTTTCAGACCCCATCGCAATCCAATTCCCTCCCTGACTCAGGTAGAAATTGAACAAAATATATTTAGGCTAAAAAGGAGATCGGCTGCACCCAGGTGCATCTCTAGTAGCTATTTGTGTAAATGGGTCCTCAGCCTGTGCTTCGCAGCAGGTTTGCTGGGAGCTCACAGCCTGAGGCAGCTGCTAACTCGGTCTGAGGTTTGCTTTCTTGAAGCGGGTGAGGTTCCCACAGTGGTCACCTGAACCTGCAGCATTACTCCATTAGAAAGGACAAATTTGGCAGAAGGGGACGGCAAGCTGCTTGTAAACGTTATTTTATAGTGTGAAGGACATGGAACCAAATGCGGCACAAAGTCAGGATTAATCACTGGAACAGCTGGCCAGCCAAAGCAACAGCAGATGGACAACTGCAAGGAAAAACTGCAGCCAGCCTGAGGCCAAAGTCAGAGGGTTTGGCTCCTGCATTGTGAGCAGGTAAAAAGCAAACAAGGCGGGCACTGGTGAAAGGACCAGCTAGCTGGACAGAGAGCTGGAGCGACACACACTTATTGCCAAGACTGTGTGGGAAGGGAAACAGCAACAAGCAAGGCCATGTCCAGAGAATTTTCTGTCAGGAGCCCTTGAGATATATAGTGAGTACCAAAAAGTATGAATCCCAAATGCAGGGAAAAGGAAAAATTGCTATTCATGCACATGGGATAAAAATAAACTTGGCAGTACTTTATTTTTTTAAGCAGGCAGCTTTCACTTGCTTTTTTGGAAAGCCAGTCTTATTTGGGGGGAAATACTTGTCTTCTTAGCAGGCGGTGTCATGACACCGCTTTGGGTATCTTTCATCACTAATAGTTACCAGCTCTTTTGTCCCTGCTGTACAGACAGTTGCCGAGGCCGGCTGAGAGGAGGTTTGGTGACACCCTCCCTACATCTGAGGGAAGGAGCTGGAAGAACGGTACTAGGTAACAAAGGCTGTGGGATAAGCAGAGAGCGGCCCGAGTCGGCAGAGCTGAATGGCGAGCCCTTCTGAGAATCCTCTCTGGGTTTACAATAGGCCCTTGTGTTCTGTTTGTTCACAGGGTCAGCTGGCTGCTGCTGCGTTTCTTGGGGAGTTATTGCAGCCAGCACTGGAACAAAACCAAGCACAGGATTCCCTAAAAAGTACAAAGTGCTGGGAAGTCTGCCCAGCAGAACCCTGCCAGGTTATCTAGCAAGGCCTAGAACCAAACACCTGAGCAGCACGCATGGGAGGGGGCTCTCTGAGCCCATGGCAGCCATTTCCCATCTACACAGAAAGCATATTAAAACAGCGTGAGAGCAAACTGACCCTCTCTGGCTACACTGCGTTATAGCCAGTGGTTCATGAATCTCTTCTGTCCAAGTATTTTATCACCTCTGAAGATCATAAAAGTTCTAAGTGTCTTATGTCAGACTGATTTTCAGTAAGATAGAGAGGATCAGCAAACAGCACTCAGGTATCCACAGGGAGCTGCAGAAGCACAGTGGAGGTTGACCAAACCAGACTGTGGCATGTGCTATGCTCAATGACTTCTAACTAACCAGCTTCAGGAGCATCACCGCCCATGGGAAAACAAAGCCTGGGCTTAAGTCACAATTCACTGTCAATCAGGGTCCAGCTCTGCCCTGGTGAAGGGGCAGAAAACCACAGAAGCAGACTAAAACCACATTTCCAAGTAGATGAGCAGACTGGCCTCGCCAACACAGGCAGACTCTGCAGAACTCCAGCAGACTCAACTGCTTCTCTAGTGCCCTGGCCTTGGGCCACTCTGGGGATTCCATCGGACATTGGGAACCTCAGTGGGAGGTAACTAAACTGTAAGAAAGAGGAGGAGCTCCCCCCTGCTGACATGTGGGCTGCAGGCTGGGTGGCAGGAAACCATCCACCTATAGCCAAAGCGCAAGAATCAGCCTTATCCTCTTAATCTCAACACTTAGAGAAAAGAGCTTAGAGAGTAGAATCAGATGTTTATTATTTACCTAATAAATAAGGAGACTTTCTTTTCCTCGACTGTGTTACCACGAAGTGCAGGAAATCTGCCTGTTGTCCACTATGCTGAGCCTTTTTTGCCAGGACAAACTTGCTGTGCACATGAACTCACAGCAGGTACTTAACCCCCAGAAGACACAGTTCACAGCAATGCCACGAGGTGTGCCCCACTTCTCAGGTCATTGGGCAGAGCCCATTTACAAAAACATAAAATTGGCTCTGGAGACTCAGCCAGCTGAGCAGTACCAGCACACATGCAGCTCTTCAACATGACCGGGACGTTGTCTTCCTAAGAGAAACATGGCAAAAAGAGAGAAGGGCTACAGAAAATTATCGAGCTTGTAAATCTTTCAAAGAATGAAAGCTGACTTTACTCAGAACTTCTCCCATGCCTCCTTCCGCTCCCTCCTCTCCTATGCAGTGAACCATACCCATAGACCCTGAATTCTAGACAAGGCTCTTCCATACAATTCTCTCTCCATTAACTTTTTTCACTTCTCTGGCAAAGCTACAAAACACAAAAAGATGAGTAAAAAAAACTGATTAACAAAAGCTGGATAGCTTCAATATATAAAAAAGCTTTTTTATCAGTAAATGAGAAAACTAAAGAATACAGGCCATGCTGGGTATGATGGCGCACGTCTTTAATCCCAGCACTTGGGAGGCAGAAGTGGTTAGATCTCTGAGATCAAGGACAGCCTGGTCTGCACAGTGAGTTCCAGGACAGCCAGGGCTACATTAGAGGCACTGTCCTGCAGAAAGACCATGCATCAGCATGTCTGCTGGGTTAGTTGCCGTGTATACGGTGGTTACAGATTTGGCCTTTACTGCTTTTCCATTTCCTAGGGGAACAGAGAGTTGACAGCTCTGCCTTCCTCCACAGCAGCCTACAGGCTCCATGGTTTCTTGAGAACATCTGTATCAGGAAGCTTTGATACGCGTGATTCCACTTTTGCCCATTTTTA
Organism: Bramus lutescens; assembly: GCA_001685075.1. Lineage (NCBI taxonomy): Eukaryota > Metazoa > Chordata > Mammalia > Rodentia > Cricetidae > Bramus > Bramus lutescens. Next base: position 61,229 of record LOEQ01007154.1, on the reverse strand, counting down.
AATTCCTCTAGGCAGTCTCCTTCCCACTTTTAACTAAAATCTAAAGAAACAGAAGAATAGGGTCAGAGGTCAAAGGCAACAGGGAGAAAGGTCACTGAGCCTAAAGCACCAGACTGTCGAGGAAAGCCCACCGCCACAGCCTACTCGGGCACATACAGACACGTGCCTTCACTGTGCAAGAGGGCAGAGCAGATGCTGCCCAGGCTTAAGCCCCTCTCGCCAGGCAGTCTCCAGATTCTGGGTGCTCCGGTGTCACGTAGTTTTGCTATGATCAGAAGCAGCCACCTATGTCTGATCCACTTAGTGCACTTGTTTTTAATTGAACTTAGTGAGTTTAGTATAATTCTGCAGTAATTCCAGCACTCAGAAGGCCGAGGAAGTTAGACTGCTTTAAGTTTAGACCAGCCTGGGCCTGAGACAGCCTGTGTTTCAGAAAAAAATTAAATAAATGTGCATAATTTGTCTTTAAAAATAGCCAAGTTTAACAACTGGTTGGCAAATTTTGTGAAATTTAACAACTGGCTCTTGAGAACTGACAGCTCCCCCCTTCTTGTCCTGCAGGGCCAATCCGCACTTTTCCAGAGTGCAGTTGGTGGCTCCAGCTGTTTGGGGGCTGCAGTCTGTGGCTTGATTCTGCTCCTCTTTCAGTGCCCACTTCTGATCTACACCTCTCGAATCCTCGCTTCCTCTTGCATGACTGAGGCAATCTTTGCTACAAACTGCTATGGTCCCTTGAATGCCTCACGATGTGGGGCAACCACTGTCATTCCTTGGCAATGTGTACATTCTGAGACGTGTACCTCATGGGGCTTCTGGTCATGGAGGGAATTTACACAGATCAGGAGCCCTGACCTCCTGATAGGTTTGAGAGGAGGCAATGAAGACACAGGAAGTCCCCACTGTCACAACACCACACTATCACGGTTAACTTCTAACTAAGAAAGTGTACATACTAAGATGACAACTGAAAGCATGGTACTCAGGTAAGTGGGTGGCACAGGCATTTACCTCTAAGCACCATGAAACACACAGAACTGAGTGTGCTTCATCTTTATGTGTTTGGGGGCATGCTGGGCTTCACACTAGCATCCCCACAAGCATGTGAGAACCATGTTACAGCTGTTCGAGATGGCTACAATATCCGCAGGTTGGAACAATTTGTCAGCTCCATTATAATCCCATGGGACCACATCTTCCATAAGAGAAATGCCTCAAGGAGGTCTCTGGCTGTAATCTCAGCTAGCCAGCAGCTCGGAAAGTGGACTCTGAGTATCCCTTCTCTAAAACCTCAGCCTGAAAGTTAATTCCTTGATGTTGCTGTTCTCCGGGCGATGGTGCAAGTGTCTTATTTCACGCTTCCTGCAAGGGCTGCTGGCAGAGGAGGGAACATGAGCATGGTAACAGTGCTTGCAGCCTCTTACTGGCTCTCCTCCTGATGAACCTGTTTCCCTCTCTGTCCACTCTGACTTTAACCCATGCAATGCCCTTAGAAAATCACCGAAGATCTCGTTCCAAGCTTTCTCTCATTTCCCACAGGCCTGGCTCATGTGGGCCTCTTTGCTTGGGCTGATGAAGTTGGTTCTCTTCCTCAAGTGTCCATGCTTGTTCTGGGAGTGGTGAGGAGCTTGTGTCCAGTATTATGTGACTGTTCAAGTTTTTATTTTCTACCAGAAAAGGAGAGAAGACTTCAGATTTCCTATAAACTCGCTGCCATTTATCAGATGATCTTGTGGTCATCTGTATGGCATAAAGAAGAAAGGTTTGGCAAGCAGGATCAGAATAGAGTTCTACTCTTGTCCAAATTATGTTTCTCCCTATGTCTTCAGTAAGCAACAATGGGCATATCTATTCCATATGTATGCATGATTGTTATACATATATACTACATGTACAATATATTGTACGCATGTACACGGATTATTGTATTTTCTATGCCCATTAAATATTTAACACCAGATAAGGTTTGGGTGTGGCTCAGTGGTAGAGCTTGCATTGCATAAAGCTTTAGGTTTAATGCCTAGCAACAAAAACTAAGGTAAATCTAAAGTTCAAGTGCTCTTTGTAAAACCCTTGTATCAGTTTTGAATCAAACAACAGAAGTATTATTTTATGCTCCAATTCCCTTGTTCTTCCATTGTAGTTTGTAGCCCAAACTGGGGAACAGACTGTCTCTCCTTGGCTACTTAAGGAGATTTTCTTTACTCCTTCTTCCTCAGTTACATACTCAGGTTTCCCTACACATATTACACATCATCTACACTGCAGTAAGTTAAGGCTGTTCACTAAAAATAGAAAAGGGTGAACAATAACAAATCCTGAGCTCTCAAGGGCTGCTCACGTCTAGGACGACTCAAGCAGCAGGCTTTCTTTATAGGAGACAAAGCCTGCAGTTCCACGTTCAGATGCAGCCTGTCGGAAACACCTGGAAATGATTTCAAAGTCACTACCCTAATAGGTATCACTTCCAACCTAACCATTACTGGCCTTTGAAATATAGTCCCTAAAAGCAGACTGGACAGATCAAATACTATAGATAAAAGCATTTTGAAAAGCATATGGTCCTATGAAAACATTAGGTGGGGGTGTTAAAAATGGATTTGGACATGAAATCTCCCAAGCTCACCCATTTCAACAGTCCCCCAATGCTTGGAGGGAAACAGAAAGCAGGCAGACTTTAATCCAGAACCAGCTCAGCATCGTCCAGGGATCATTCTGGGCCAGCTGACTTCAATCAAGCCCCTCTCCATCCACACAGGACTGGAAACACGCCCGAGGTTTGGTCACTCAAGGCCACCGTACTCACTTTCTCAGAGGCCAGTTGGAAATGATGCGATCAAATCTGAGTACAACTTTTTGAGAATTGTGTGTGGTCTTTCTAACAAAGTGGAGCTTTATATTCGTGGCTGACTTAGATCTCTTGCCTGTAACCAATCAATTGATAAAACAGCTGCAATAACAAAAAGGCACATAAAGCAAAAGAAATGTTAATGTGTTATCTGAAGGCGATTTATAGTTCATTCTCATTGATCAGATACAGGCAAGAATATGGAAAAAAGAGGTGTTGCTTTTTTTAAAATCAACTAATGAGCACTGGTGCTCTCCTCCTAAACCCTGAGCTATATCCCCAATTCATCAAAACCTCTCAAAACCGAGGCTGTGCAGGCAAAGAGCTTTAGGTTATGGCCCATCCAAAAGAAACTAATACAGAAAGAGAAGCCAGGTGTTTCAAAGATCTATAAAAACCCACTGAAATAATGCAAACCTAGGCAAACCTTTCTACAAAATTGACAAAAAATAGGTTCATAGATATCAGCTGGTAGCAACGACAGGCTACGATCTCAATGTCTTGTGCTAAGTGCTTGAACAAACAGTACCTTATTTGGGCTTTGCAACATCATGAACTAGAAAGCCCTGGCATACTGATAAAGGGATTAACTACAGTAATGAACTGGAATATGTGTCAGAACAGAATGTGATAAATTGCCCAAAGGCAGAGATTATACGCTAAGTGCTTCATGCCTCTTGACATTGTGTGAGCAAGAGCTCAACACAAATCTATTGAGCCGAACCAAATGGACAGTGCATCCAATGCCACTTTCATAAAACAAAGGAAAAGAGGACGTATGTGTTGGCTTGTTGCTAACTTTATGTCAGAAAAGTGGCTGCAGAGACGATGAGACTTGGTTGTACTTAATGATTCTGATTTTAAAAGGATTCTTTGTGTATGAGAGTGTAGACACGTGTGTGTCATAGTGTGTGTGTAGTCAGAGAACAAACTCTAGAGTCTCTCCTTGCTCTTCATCTTGTTTGAGACGGTCTCGTGTTTGCCACTGTGTATGGTGTGTGAGGCCAGGCTGCCTGCAAGTGTCTAGACATCCTCCCATCTCCAGTCCGCATCCCACCATTGGCTGGCTGGAGGACTACGGATCAAACTACTGCATCCAGCTTGAGCTGGGTTCTCAGTGTGAACTCAAGTCCTCAGGTTTCCTTCAAGCACCTGACCCGTGGAGACATCACCCCAGACCTATTTCAGTATTTCCACTGTTGAGATCTATTGACAAGCAAGTGCTATTTCTAAAATTCGTCGGGGAAATAAAAACAAAAGTGTATTAGCTAAATTTGTCAACGAAGAATGGATACTAATTTAAAAACAAGACCCCCCCCATCACTTATTTTTGGTGGGAAACAAAAGAGAAGACACTGGGGATTGTGCTGTGATTGGATCACGCTTGACCCCAAATTATTGTATCCCAAAAAGGAAGCATAGGGAACCCAATCAATAATAGCATACACTGGACTCAACCCACACTTATGGGGTGCTGCCAGAAGACAGGCAGTTAACAGTGAGTGCCCTAGTGGTCTAAGATTTACAGAATATCTGAATCTAGTTTGCCTGAAGTATTACCGCCATACATATCGCAACAGCAATCTCATACTAGAACAAATAAAATGACGTTTTCTCATCATCAATGGAGTTTACCGCTGAGAGCCTGGAGCTGTAGTACATTTAGCAAACAGTTAGCTTGTCCTCATTTCCCCTAACCTGGAGGCACTTGGCTGGTGTTAAATCTGGCCAAGTAAAAAGATTCATTTTATCAGGGGTTGCAAATGGCCTATCAGAGTACAGACCAGATTCTGTAACTCAAATTCTACAAAAGGTCATTCTTCCCTCCTTGGGCTCATACCTGACTGAAGGTTACAGGATACACCTGGCTGTCTATAATTAGACTGCTTCAAAGAAAGGGAACAGACGTCTTGAGAAACACCACGCGGTCAGCTAAATGTGCTCATGAGGTCTTCCGCTGCAAGAGGTCGTCACATAGCTCTCAAATTGTCTAGTTTGTTCTGTCCAACACAATTCAAGGGCTTCTCTTTCTAGCTCTGGGACACACTGCTGGCACCAGCACTGCTAGTGGCCACAGCAGTCAAACTAAGGTACCCCCAGTCCACCTCTCCCTTGGCATTAGGCAGTTGCATGGCCTTAGAGGAGAAATTCAAGTGAGGGCCCTACAAGCCCAGGTGGTGTTGTCAGGAAACTAAACATTGAAAGGATTCTTTTCCAAAAGCAGGCTCAGTCAGTGGTAGTGAAAATACTGGATATCATCAGTCCAAACTCAATCCACATTCCTTCCCTGGGAGGTTCCTACTTCATAGAAGAGACCAAATTTCAATACTAGAAAGCCAAAATACTTACTAAGACCCAGTCTACTAGTTCTTGATCAGTAACTTTTTGCTTAGAAACAAAAAAGAATTAAATTCAGTCTCTAAGAATTTATGGAAATATGAAGGATAACATTTTAATAATGACTTATATCTAAAGGATGATTTGAAATCTATAAAAGGCAGCTATAAATAGAAATGTTTTCTAAGAGCTAAGACAATTGGTATGGCCAAAATGTGCTTGAGGCATCAAGACTAAAAAGGGCCACAGCTCAGTGGGTAGGGGTAAGTGCTACTAAGTCTGATGGCCTGTCCCTGCCTGGCCCCCATAGCGGAAGGAGAGATCTGACTCCAATAAGTTGTCCTCTGGAGACCACAGATGCATGGTGGGACACACAACAAGCAAATAAAAAAAAAGGTTGGTTTATACACAAAGTCCAAAATATATCAGTCCTAACAAGTGAGATCACACAGAATTTTTCAGAGTGAAAGTACACTATCTATAGCTTCTCCAGGACAGCAGGCACTCTAGGGATGTGAACCAGGTATTCTACACAAGACTATCATGAAGCCTTTGGCTTTGTAAAAAAGAGCAAGGAGTGAATGGATTCTCACACCTGATTTCAGAATCTAAAACCCAACAGGACACTGGAGAGAGATACACAAAATGCCCACAAACACGTAAAGACGAGAGCTACATGGAGCTCCTACATGTCAACGTTTTAATTTGGCAATGATTCTGTGGGTCTTAGAGCAATTTTTACATAATTTAGAATCTGGAACTTCACAGTATTTCTGAGTATACTATAAACAAACACCTTCTACCTTTTGGGGTTTTGTTGTTGTTGTTGTTTGTTTGTTTGTTTTCTTTTCTTTTCTTTTGTGAGACAGGGTCCCATGGTGTAGCCTGACTTGCCTGTAGCTCACTAGACAGATCAGAATGGCCTCAGATTTGTGATGGTCCTCTGGCCTGTGCCCCCATGTACTGGGATGACAGGCATGTGCCACTACACCTGGCTGCTTGGTTGTGTTATACACTTTTATATTATGAAGTGAAGTTAATAGACTTCACACCAGTCCTGGTTAGTGTAAGGACTGCATTTCCAAACCTGGAGATATATTAAAAATTACACACAAATATAACTTTAAAACACCAAACTCAAAACTAGAAAACACAATTTCTCTATAGAGTAATTTTGAAAGATCTGAGGAAGTCCAAGCTATATTACTTGTAAACAAAAATGTTTCAGGCTGATAACTGTGCTACAGTACCTTGTGCATAGTTGGAGTGTGTGTGCGTGTACAAAACACAGATATAAGCACATATGCAAACACACATCGAGCATAGGTGCTCACAGGAAGCTCAGCACTATATTCCTGCAGGCAGCTGATAAAGGATGGACAAAATAGTGCAATTGTTGGGAAAGCAAATTTTTCAGTCTCATTTTGTTCTTCTGTGAGAGACAATAAATGAATCAATAAAGTTTATTGTGAAGCTTAAAAAAATAACCAGTGGCTCACTGAAAATCCAACATAAAATAATTACTAGACAAATGATGGTTAGAAAGGGTTAAGGCAGCTCTGTAGCACAAGCCTGACATCAGTTAACAAAAGATATATAAATAGGAGACTAATTATATCAATTACTGGAAAGTGAAAAGTTAGCAGTTATGTTTGAAAAACTGAAGGCTTGTAGCTTATAAAAGACAACTATCATGCAATAAACCTACTAATTGCTGCTTCTGGGAGCCTAAAAGAAGTGGTTCCTATTTCCACCGCAGCCTAGCCATAGGGGAGAGTGAATTCACCTTTGATTTCAGAGCATATCTGATTTCTTCCAGCCATTACAGAGTCAAATAATCAAGAGGATTTGATACAGCAGTGGAGGAGAACTCTGACTTCAGCTCTGCTTGGATCAACAGACCCAAACTCTCTGAAATCTGTCACCAGTGCAGTTCCGTACTGGACTACTGCACAGCAACAAACGGTCGTCTGGAAAGCATAAAACAAAACCAGTGGCAATGTGCTTCTAATTGCACAGGAGGCTGGGTATTAGCAGTGTTTTATATTCTGCCCACTAAGCAGCATGCATTTTTATAAAGCCTTTTCCAACTAGAACAACTAAGGAGTCATAACTCATTTTCCAAGATGAAGCGGAAACCAAGAGGGAAGGAAACAGAGCACTGAAACCATTCCTTCAAGAGTGGGGTGGAGGGAAGGCGCAAAACAGACTTACAGGGCTGCTTTGAAATTATTCCTCAGGTTCAGACAGTGAGCTATACCTAATCTCAGCTTTTCTACATGGACACCGCTATTTCTTTTCTCCTTTTGAAATTGAACTTTATTTTTTCGCCTGTCACTTATGCCTCTAGCAATAAAATGTCTGTCTTTCACATACTGCTGTGGGTTCCATGCGGAAAGTGTTCACAGCAATGATACTGAGGAATTCTAGAGTGTGCTACAGAACTGCAGCCTGGCAGAGCCCGACTCTATCAGCACTTAATGTCCCTCGCAACAGTTCAGCACATTAGGGAACAAGGACCTCTCATCCTCCTGGTGGGTACCAGAGAGCACAGGCTCCTGCCAAACAAGCTCTTTGTTCCTTTTTCTGGTTTGATGAAAATCTGGAGGAGGCTGCCCCCTTGTGTTCATCTTGGCGCAGGTGCACTTTAAGGGCCACCGCTAGTGCCTGTATCATCCAGAGGTCTTGGAGCACAGAACTTGGTCCCAATCAGAGACACTTTTGTACCTAATTAGGATATGAACTGCCTTCTTAAAACTCTCGATGGAGGGATTCCTGTCCGTCAAATGTCTCTAGCTGTAGGAAAGGGATCCAAGACAGTCCACACACATAGGAGAGGGCAAAGAAGGTACAGAAAGCAGCAGAAAAACAAAATAATGAGAGGATGGCCTAAGACACGAGCAAAGGACATGGTGGGAGGTTCCTGGAGAACCCAGGCTAAGAGAGACATTTCTAAAAGATCACCCGATCCAACCTTATCTTGAATGGCTGTCCTGAATCTGGGCACTCCATCAAGGTGAGCTTGCAGAAGGCCCACAGCTGGGACAAGCAGCACTGCTTCTGCTGCCAGCAGCTAATTACCCCCTTGGCTGGTATCAGAAGTAGGAATGGCCTATGAATAATTTGGAAGACAAAGACACAGCCTGAAAGATCTACTCTGGTGAGCAAGACAGGACAGTGAGCATAAAGTGAGTATAGGTGAGCAAAGGATTAGGGGAGGAAACCAAGTCACAAAAGGCTGTCTTTGCAGAACAGGCAGAATCCAATGTGGAAAAGAAGTCTTTTTTTTTTTAATTTTCTTTTTTAAATGACTAAATGCCAAGAGTATTTAAGACTGAGAGACGGCTCAGCAGGCATGCATAGAAAAGCTGGCCGTCGTGGTGGCACATGTACCTGTAACCCAGCACTGTGTGGGGTAGACAGGTGGGTTGCTAGGGTTTACTGGCCATCAGTTCAATTCCAGGTTCAGGGAGAGACTCAGTGTCAAAGGCATACTAAGGACAGAGAATCAAAGAGCAGGACATAAATAGCCTCTGGCCTCTACACATGTGCACTGGCACACAGACTCACACGTGTGCATCACCCCCCCCCACAAGATGGTTTATAGCCTTTCTCTCTTCCTCCAAATCTCTCCACCCCGAATCTCAAGTCTATAGAAAGCTACAGACTAGGGAAAGGCAGTGTCAACACAAGAAAAGGTCTCAGGCAAACGCCAGACTCTGAGAAATGGAACTACATTAAAGGCCACCAGGTGCTTGAGAGTGAATTCCTGCCACTAAGACAGCAGGTGGTCTCTCCAGAAGTTAAAAATAAGAGGCCCTGGGCTTCACAAAGAACCCGCAGTAAGGCAGACCAGGGCAGAAACCACATCTCAGGGAAGCCCCTGGAAAGGAGTTTAGGCTGCTGCCTGGTGGCTCAAATTGAGACAGTTGGACTTGGATCCACAAAAGGCGGGGGAAGGTGGGGCGGGGGCTTACATGACAGTAAGAGACGCTTCTTCTCCCCCAGAGACTAGCAGTAGGGTACGGTTACCTGTTTAAGATTACTTGCCTAGAGTTAGGAGACCACACTAATACAGGCAGGACCTGTTACACAACTTTGTCCAGCTCCCTGTCAAATTATAATGTCACCCATAAAATTATTATCTACTATATAAACATCCACACATTAATGTGCTTACCTAAAGGTCTACGGATTATACATTATGCTGTTAACACATGCAGACATCACTTCAAGAGAACTGACTTTCATAGAGTCTTATACTGAGCTGCACAGAAGATGATCATGACTGGGTTCCACCGACAAAATCAGAGGTGTTAGTGGAGACGTTAATGAACTAGACGAACAAAAAGGGTTTCAAGCTCACACAGAAGAAGAAATGCAAGAGAGCAGCCCCCAGCTGCCGACCAGCTGAGACTAAACCAAATTCAAAAGTAAACTTACGGGCAATACAGAGATGTCTAGTGGTTAACAGCACTTTTTGCTCTTCCAGAGCTTGGCTCCCAGCTTCCAAGGCAGCTCACAACTGCCTACAACTCCAGCTCCAAGGGATTCAACACCTTTTTCCGACTTGTGAGGGCACCCACACACCAGTGGCACCCACATACACATAAGAATATAAAGTAAATCTTAGAGAAAGTGCCTTCATCAAATTGGCCTTAGGCACAACTGTGGGGCTTTTTTTTTTTNTTGATTAATGATTGATGTGGGAGGGCTCAGTTCACTGTAGGCAGTGTCATCCCTGAGCTGGTAGTCCTGGGTGTTGTAAGAAAGAGGACTGAGCAAGCCATGGAGAGCAATGAAACAAGCAGTATCCTCCATGGTCTCTGCATCAGTTCCTGCCTCCCAGTTCCTGCCCTGCTTGAGTTCCTGTCTTGGCTTCCCTTCAGTGATGGACTGATTGGGAAGACCTTTCCTCCACAACTTGGATTTGGTCATGGTATCTTTTTCACAGCAGCAGAAACCTAACTGAGACAACAAAAATAACTGAAATTAAACAAAAAGACTGGCAAAACACACCAGAATAGAAAATAGAGCCTTCTAGCAGCACCTGTATGGTGGGATCTTTCTCTCCCTGCCACCATCCACCTCCCTCTTTCTCTTTTATTTTTGTTTTTCAGTTGCAGCGCTGGATGATGTGGGATTCCCCTCTGTATGCTGTGAATACCACTGATTAATAAAGGACTGCTTTGGACCTATAATAGGGCAGAATTTAGGTGTGGGGGGGGACTAAACTGAATGCTGGGTGAAAGGAGGCAGAGTCAGAGAAGCCATGTAGCCCCACTGGAGAAGGATGCCGGAACTTTAGCCGGTAAGCCACAGCCATGTGGCATTCCACAGATTAATAGAAATGGGTTAAATTAATATGTAAGTTAGCCAATAAGCTAGAGCTAATGGGCCAAGCAGTGATTTAATTAATACCGATTCTATGTGATTATTTCGGGGCTGAGCATCCGGGGACAAACAAGCGGCCTCTGCCAACAGCTGGATAATGAGTCAAGGGTCAGCATAAGCAATTCTGAAAATTTACTAATAACAAAGTGGTAGTAAACATCAGGGAAGGATCAGTAAGACGGCTCAGATGTACAATGCATCTGGAAAACTATCGATCTGACTACGTTTATGTGTTACCTTGCCCACATTCTAGAAAAATGGAGAGAAGCATGTGAATTACACAGCACAAAATGTCAGAAGAGCAATACAAGAAAGAACACAACTCCCAGATACATGGTAGAGAGCTAGGGAACTTGAGAAAGAAAAACACCATGAACCTCATGGCCTTTTGAGGTTACAGTACAAACTAATCACCCTGGGTCAACTACCACTCCAGACTGTGACACCCCAGCTCTCCTTAACCCAGGAGCTCTTTCAGTCCAGACACCAGGGTGGGAGGTGGGGGTGGGGAGCATTAGTTTCAGTGTCCAATTGGAGAATTCCCATTAAGCTCACCATGGCTCTGGGGATTAATAATCTCATCTTATCAAAACACAACCAGCCAGGCATAATGGTGGAGGTCTAGAATCTCAGCACTTGCAAGGTGGAGGCAGGAAAATGAATTCAAAGCTACTCTCAGCTACATAGCAAGTCTGAAGTCAGCATTGGCTACCTAATACCCTATCTTAATATAAGAAAAAAAATACAAAAAGCAAAACAAAGCTACGTATCTATTTAAATCTTCTTCAAAAAGAAATGTTCAGATTAAGGAAAGACTTTGCTCTTACCCACCAACTTCTAGTATTTATTTTCATGTGTGTGTGGTGCACATGTATGTGCTCCCATGTGTTCAGGTACACATGTATGTATGTGTTTTGGACTGGTCGTCCAAGAACACCCTAGAATGTCCTCTCTACTTCCTGAAGCAAGCTAGTGTAACTAGCCAGTTTGATTTGCTGATCCCACTCCTGTCTTCCGAATGCTGGACTACAGGGGGACTGCATGCCCACCTGGCTTTTATGTGGCTTCTCGGATCTGACTCTGGTCCTCAGCTGGTACAGCAAGCCATCTCTCAGCCCAATTCTAGTGTCTTTATAATGGAGGGCTAAGCCTTCATCTTTTCTGTGTTTTTATGTGCCTAATTACACTGTGAACTTTGAAAAAGCAGATGATGAGCACTAAGCTGCTTCTGGCTGCCCATGTTTCCTCCTGCCTCAGTTCAGTGACCGAATCAATTAATGCACCCACTCAATAGCACACATGTAATGCACAAGAGCAATTAGGCATTGAGACTCGCAAGGCCCAGTCCCTAAGGAGTCTGCAGCTAACCCTCCCGCCGAACCAGCACAAGTGACGCAGTAGGAAGCCCTCACCACGGCACCCAGCGGCCAAGGGACTGCCTTTCCTAGCCAAGGATGAACTGAGGATCCATCCTGAAACACAGAACTGGGGAAGGGAACTTACTTTTAAAGAACACAGTATGTTTTCTTATAAGGAAGAACTGTGTGCTTTCAACGCCTACTGCTCTTAATATAACCCTGGAGGTACAGATGATGACTTCCTGTGCCACTGTCAGCTTACAAACATTAATCAATAGATTGCCTTTTAAGAAACCACACTAAGATCTTGTGGTCTTTGTATTCATGAACAAGATTTCTCTTCAGAATGGCATTTTAGAAGTACATGCTGGGTTCTGTAGCTGACAAGTTTACAAAAAGAATTCAAAACTTCATTCTAAATCTGCCCCCACTTAGACTAATGTTCGCTGAACAGGTATGTGGCTGTTCACAGGTGACAATAGGATAGTGGTTCTTAACTTGTGGGTTGTGACCCCTTTGGGGGTGGAATGACCTTTTCACAGGGGTTGCCTAAGACCATCAGGAAACTCAGATACTTACATTATGATTCATAATATTAGCAAAATTACAGTTATGAAGTGGCAACAAAAATAATTTAAGGTTGGGGGTTACCACAACTTGAGGAACTGGAAAAGAATCAGAGCACCAGGGAGGCTGAGAACCACTGCTCTAGAACCATAGCATCACTACTGTATACTTCATCTTGTGCATGGTTCCCTGGTTCCCTGCAGCCTCCAGCCTGCAAAGCCACAGCACCGCCTCCAGGACCGACATTTCCCAAAGGTCTGCTTCCACAGCTAAGCTCCAGCCCAAACCTGGGCTGGGCTGACACCAGTGCTCCTTCCAAGAGCTGCAAGGTTCCTATGCTACCTCTCAAGAAAGGGGGCTCTTGTCGTACTCTCAGGCTTTCTCTACAAGAAGCTCCCCATCTTTGCAGCCAGGAATCACTGGGAATGAGAGGGAGCACCAGAGAACCGCAGCATCAGTGAGCGCACCTGACTTTCCTCAGCACTGCTGGAGAACATCTGTCTTCTGACTGGCTGAACTGGAACAGAGTACTAGTCCCGAGAATGTTTGCCAATGGCCCACTTGAAGTTTTTAAATAGACAAATTAAATGACATATTTTCTGAATTGTAAAAGCCTTTTAATCTTCATACTTAGGTATTTCACTTAAGATTTTTGCTTTGTAGATATGACTTTTGGAGGTCTACTTACCGGTAATAGTATTTCCAAAGAAAATAAGTGGTAACAGCCCTGAGACTTTGTTAATATTTTGTTCTTTGATATTTTTGAAAAAAATTAGGCTATACATCCCATTGAATCTTATAGTAGCTTTCCTCGATACTCAGCCTACAGCTCATGAAGTGAAGGCAAATTAAGCCCCTGCCAGGTTACTAAACTACGCCAGCCAGAGCAGCTAAGCTGGAATTTTTACCCGAAGCATCCCGTTTCCAAACCAGACACTTTGCATTTCCCAACTCAGTTCTATGGAATAAATTGTACAAGACAGAATCAGCAAGGTGCAGAAAACACATTAAGGTTATTACCCATGAATGTGTGTATGTGCGTGTGTGTACATGCTCTCACATAGGAAACAGATGTTATCTAAAAAGTAAAAGGAAAAATGAAAGACACGACATAAACCCACTAAAGACACAGGACATTAGCAGCATCTGTTTACCCCGTCAGCCCATCTCTCAAGTGAATTACCTTGACCTTGTTGTCAATCTGTCAATCCTTTTAACCATAGACACACTTGTTTCTAAGCAATCTACAGCATTTACATACTTTTAACCTTTCTATGGAAATTCTGCAATTTGCTCATTTTCAATCCACTGTACTTGTGAGACTGCCTTGAACTGATAATACCACTAATTTTGCTCACATATATTCTATTTCATAACATCAATATAATTTGCACTCATGGTCATTTAATTTGCTCTTCGCTCATGAGCACCGGCCCTATTAACAGTCTTGTGTGTGCTCCTTTCAGCATCTGGTATCATGCTTCCTTCAAAGCACACCAACAATCCTGTAAACACAACACGAGGCACTGCAAGATTTTAATATTTCTTCCCTTCTCATGATTATGAAAGAACACTCTATTATTATTTTAAAATGCATTTCTGAGTCATTTCATATCTGTCTGTCATATATATTCACATTTTAGATCACAAATGAAACACGACTTTTCATCCAACATCAAGTTTCTCTAAGCCACACATGCTATCTTTTCTGAAAGACCAAGCTGTGCAAAGCTTTCCTAAAAATTGCCACCATTCAAAACTTATCCTTACTGTGGTCACACTCCCACAAGCCAGCCTCTGGATCTTAAAAGAAATACCTCTCCGTCAGGAAACATTAAAACAATTATTTAACATATTTATACCTTTCCATAAAACCAATTTTTAAAATCCTTAAGACAATGTCAAATTGTACTCCAAATGAATGCATCAACTTATGCATATGAAACTGTTGAAAGAAAAATCTGTTTTTAGCAAAAGACTATATGGTAAGAAGCATCAATGGTATCTCGTCAATATTTACAAGCCATTTACAAATGTCAAATTATCTCCCCATTTCAAAACGAGTTATAAATACTAAGAACCAAGATCCACTGTCTCACCACCAGTCTCCGCAACTTGACTTTTACTTGGTCCATAACTGTCCCTTCTCTCCTGCTTCCTCATAGTGACACTTGACCTGCTGGTGTCTTGGTAATTTAGCTAAAGCCCAGGCTCTGGTCTCCCTGGCCTGGCCAGTGTTGGCACAGCAATTATGTCAACTATTAATTATCAACCTCACAAGTATGCTTTTAACAAATCTTTGGAATGGAGCAGACTTGAAGTCTAACCATTCTGTTTATGTTCTAAATACAATTACTTACTTCTTTAATTACTGCATCCAAAATTGGACCAAAATTACAGCTGCAGCTCAAGAAACAGCAAGAAGCCCACCAGTTGAGTTTGCAGGAGGCTGCTCAAGGCATGGGAGTCTGTCCCCACCCTTGAAGGCGTCAGGATCATTTCTTCCAAATTCACCCCTACGAGAGCTTTTAGCTGTCTAGGACCAGCCTCTAGGCCCTCCCCTCCCCGACTGGCACTATGCTCAGGCCAACCTTACATTCCCATGTCTCTGCCACGCTTGCTGGGTTTCACTGCTTCTTCCGGGAGCCCAGTGCTGCTCCAACTTAGTCTAAGTACGGTGTGATGATCTGCTGACAAGGGCTCGCTGTATTTCTTCCTCCCTACCATGCTGCTCCCTTCCTTCCACTCTCACAAGATGCTCCTGTCTTCAGCATTGCTAAGAGAGATTAACCCTTTCCATCACTAATCCCTTACCCACCCTCTCCCATGTCTCACCTATTTTTGACACATTAGTTTGCTTGGCTCCTTTAAACAACTCCAGCTACTATTTGCTCATCTTCCCTCATGAGTCCCTCTGCTCTTCAGGCTTCATTGAAGAAAGAGTAAAAGAGGAAATTGGATGCGGTAGGGCATGCCTGTGATCCCAGCAATGAGAGACTGAGGCCAGCCGGGGCTATACATAGTGATATTCTCAAAAGAGAGAGAGAGAGGGAGAGAGGGAGAGAGAGAGGGAGAGAGAGAGAGAGAGAGAGA
>LOEQ01007154.1:0-39210 GCA_001685075.1 Bramus lutescens | reverse complement strand
TCTGGCCTGCAGGCATACACACAGACAGAATATTGTATACATAATATATAAATAAAAACAAAAAAAGAACTTCAGCAGCATTTTCCAAGGTAGAAACAAAAGAGGGACTAGGGAGAAGTCAGGAATTCTACTAATTCAATGTCAGAAAAAAAAGAATAATTTTTTTAAAAAAAGAATACATCTCAGCAGGAGCATGGCAACATATTTTGGCAAATTCCTTAGATGAAAGCCCACAAAATCCAGGCAAATCAGTAGCTGCTCTAGACTAGATCCTTGATTTCACAAGAATTTCCCTTTGCAGTCACTAGATGACAGTGAATCTGCAGCTGGCAAGGCCCACGTGTTTCAGAACCCACTTGCATGACGGAACACAGCTCTCCATGTCCCGGGTCTGACAAAGAACTTGCCTTAAGAGGAGCCTTAAGAGCCTCAGTGCAGGAATCAAGCAAGAGACAGGAACAATATTTACAGGAAAATTAATACCAACCAGTTACTTTTAGAGGCATCTCAGTGGTAGTAAGTANGGTATAAGGAAGAAAGAAACGAGTTTAAACAGACCATGATAAGAAATTCCAAATATTTAGATTCAAACCTGCAGACCCAGAAATGTTTGGTCATCTATACTGACTCCATATGAGTAACAATTCTGTTTTAAGCCTCCAAACAAAAGGCACCCACTTAAGATATAGCGTCACTATTTAGTTAAGCAGCACATATGTCTGAACTAGACATCCAAATTCCTGACTCACAGGCTGGGGACTCAATTATACTAAGTTAAAAACTCCAGAAAAAGTGATGAACTATGGAAAAAGATGGGCTATTCTCTTTGGAAATGTCACTGAATGCCTCAGCCTTCAAGGCTGGAGGGACAGGGGAGCCAGCAGCACCCTACCCAGCACGTTTCCTGGGGGCACTTCCTCCAGATCTTCCAGCTCTCTTCCCATCAGAAGATACAGGCTCTCCAGCGTGCAGCATGCCATGTGGGGGACAGGAGGCAGGTCCTCCAGTGGAGCCGAGAAGCCTAGTGGAACCTTTCAGAGAAAACAATGAAACCCAAGTGAGGAGAGGAGTTAGGTATCACGGGGCCCTCAAGGTTTTAGTCAGTCACCTTTGTCTACCAAAACACACAAAGCTGAAATGTTTTTTTCTATTTTCCATGGGTTATGATAGAAAACAAGTCACATTTGATGAGTAAATCCTGAAAGACTAAAACCTCCCACATATTTAAAATGTGTCTAAGTTCCCACCTTTAAGTTCCTAGGTTAAAATTTCTTTTGTGACATGGCAGCTCGCTAGCCCAGAGCCCCTGTCACTATGTATGAGTGTTATGCCATGCAACAGTTCTCCAGATTATACCACGCTTGTTTCGATATTCAATATTAGACCATTATTCTTTAAAATTGTTGGGATCTTCATCAGATCCCCATGTTGTGAAAAGCACTCAACAAGAACTGTGCTAGTGTCCTGAGGTGCATGAAAACAACCGATAAAAACGTCAAAAACGATGAAAAGCCAAGCACCTGCTAGGTATGTATGCCACGGGCTTAATTTGAAAGGGAGCATATGCCGAAATACTAGGAACAGTGAAGGAAAGACAGAACACACATGCATAAGAACACACACAAGATAACAGGCTTATGAGCCCCCCTACTTCATTATTTATTCTTAAGGAGGCACTGTCATGAATGATTCAAGGTGTGAGTTTCACATGTGTTTAGAAATATATCCACTATATCGAAGGACCCAGGAAGTGTATCAATCAACAAATGCATGTATGGTGCCCACAGGCCCAGAGCTAGTACTAAGATGGAATAAAATGTCTTATTAGATCCTACATATGCTGTCAAGACAACTGATATCACAAACACACAAACTGATGGAAAAGGAGCAAAGCAAGACAACTCATGGAGGCTCAGAAGAAAGGAAGACTCGCGACCCTCAGCAAAGAGATGGCTTTTTGACATCATACATCTCAGTGCCCATGTTCTGTATTGCTGCAACTCTCAAGAGCAGCTCTAAAGGCAACACAGCAGCAAATCTAAAATGTAAGGAACACCCTAAGCCTGATGGCACAGGCCTATAGTCCAGGGACTTGGGAGGCTGAGGCAGAAGGATCACAGCTCAAGGCCTACCTAGGCTACAGAATGAGCTCAAGGCTTTCCTAGGTAACTCAGTGAGACCCTGCCTCAAAACAAAAGTAAAAACAGACTATGGCTGTAGTTTAGTGCCTGCCATGCACAAGGCCATGGTTCAATCTCTAGTAGCATGTGCACGCACAGCACATATGCACATACTGTACACATGTGCTCACTCTCCCCCCCACATCCTTCCCTACTCGATCCTGCAAAGGAGACCAGCCCAGCAATACCCTGATGATAGCAGTGTAAAATCCCAAGGACATCCGGCTAAGTGAGAGGCAGCCCATCAGTCTTAGGAAGTAGGAGCTGATAAGCTGCAGTCTTCTAAACTGCAGGATATGTTATAACCTGTAACACCTCGCAACAGAAAAATAACAGGGGCTAACTTCACAGCAGGTCTGAGATATTTCACATATCCTTAGGAGTCCCATGGAACTGACTCCATGGAGTCAACTGTCTTTGTGTTGCTGAGCTGTAGACACATAAGCAACCAGTCCTAACCTGTAGTCTCAGCGACAGATGACACACAGGTGGTCAACAGACGTGCTCACGGGGTTTGTAACAAGCAGTAAGTCAGTGCTTCACAGAACAATCCTGTTCACTGGGACAGTTCAGAGTACGTGATTCTCAGCGACAAGCTAAGTAAGCTCTATTAGGCTCACAGCAGATGTGTTGCTGTAAGACCTTCAGTTTCCTACAAATCACAGGTCTCCACACATCAAGTACTGTGCTCGGTCCACAGTCCAGCAAGGCCTGCCTGCCCATCATGTAGCACTGGAGAATAAACTGCTAACAGTAGAGACTGGGGCCAACTTCCTTCAGCTGCTCCCCCAGTCGCCTACTGGCATCTAACTGCACTCTCTTGGTCACCTACAGAAAAGCTACTTCCATGAGGCCAGGTGTTTATGTACCTAAGGGGTCGTATCACTCACTGTTGAGTTGCTTCGTGCTGGTCCTGCCTGGCCCTCTGGCTTCTTTCTCATCCATGTTTAATCCCAATGTCTATGTCTTGTGTTCCCCAATAATTCTGGCCTATAGAATCTTACGGTGCTGGCTCAGGCACCTGTCCATGCTGTCTGTCTGTCTGCTCTCAGATAGGCCTCAACAGACTTCAGGCCATGCGGGCGGCACCTCCCACCTGCCTGCTTCCTATATCTTCTGCCTGAGGCACTAAGACTTTGGTTCAGCAAACTTGTTGAAGACTGAGCACTGCCTTGGCTCCAGAGTAACATCGACTTCTTCCCTCCATCCCAAAGTGGCTCTTACCTTGCTTATGCAAAGAAGGCCCGAAAAGCTGTTCACTGGCTCATATGGTTCCCATTTACACAAAATGTTACCAAGGCAACACAACAGATAACATAAGAATTGGGGTGCCTTTTGCCTATTCGCCCATTCTCCACCATACCCAGCCAGTCTGGAAGTTACCAGACCCCTGAAATATCACCCCTGAATTGTCCTCCTAACGCTTACCCGCTGTAAAAACTCAGCAGGGCTGTACTTGGGTCCCAAGACAAAAATTTTCTGTCCTCTTCGAGCTACGCCACTGAACACGCGAGCAAATGCAATGAAGGCCTCTTGGGTGCTTTCTTCCTGGGGCACAGGTTGAGGGCTAACACTTGCCACATCTGGCTCGTCACCTGCCAGGCACAAAAAGATATTCAGTGCTATGAGTGCTCACTTCAACCCAGGAACTGTTTGTACATACAGAAGACAAAGTGAATATGAGTATTTGATTCAAGAAAAGAAACGATATTGATAAAAACTAAGATGAAAGTCAAAAGATAAAGAACAATATACCAAGTTAAGTGAATATTTTACATCCAAGCCTGTTTGGTAATGCTGTACCTCTTGGCTCATCTCCCTGGGGACTTGCTAGAAGGGCACCGCTACCCTGTGGTGCCTGTCCCTGTGTTCCTGCTAGCTTCTCTGCATGTCTCTGCCGTGCGCGTTCACGTCTCTGGGCCATTTCTTCTTGAGTGAGCGGCCTACAGGATGTCACAAATATGTTATGATCTGGCAGCAACAAGTACTCATGTGGCCACAGAAGTGATGATCAGTCCCATGTCACCCAAGCAGAGGCTTTCCCAAGTTCTCTCCCGCAAAAGCAGTAAGGAGAGCAGGCTCTCTGGCCAGCTGCATCCCCAGCAGCTGATGAACTGGTGCACAAGTGTCCATGGCCCCAAGTAGTACCAAGTGCAGTCACACAAAACCTTCCAGAGATCCTCCATCATTCTGCTGGCAGCAGCCAACAAGGAGGAAGGAAAGAATGGCTAATGGGCAGTGAATGCTTGGAAGCACGCGAAAGGTCACTATAAGGAATGGGGCTTTCTTTTCAAGTCCTGAAACGTGTCTTCACAGATAACGACTGCTCACAAGGAAGACTGCAATGTTAGGCTGGGAACTCACAATTCGACGGCACTAAAAGGTCAAACTAAAGCTCTGAGCCACTATCAGACATAGGAGATGCTCAAAAAGAAAAGGCAGTGTGTAAGAGGGATAGCTGTTTGCCAGGGGTCAGGCTGAGTAGAGCCATTAGCAATAATGGAATAATGGAAATTCTTCATGAAAAGTGACTCTCGTTTCTATTAGGATAGAGAAGGTACTGGGAGCTTTTTTATTATTAATTTTTTTCATTTATTTTACATACCAACCAGTTTTCCCTCTCTCCTCTTTTCTCATTCTCTCCCCAACATCCAGTCTACCCCCCATCCACCCTGACTTGGAGCTTTAATACTGCAAAAAGCCCTATAAAAGGTAAGGTGGAGGCTGGGAATTTAGTTTAGGAATTTGGGTTTAGAAGGGAGAAACCAGGCAAGCGAAGGGTCCCCGGGACTGGCGCCCTTTCAAGCATGCATTCTCAAGACCACCCCTGCATGTCCAATCCCCCACAGAGCAGGACACTCCTGGCCCTGAACTGTTAAAATCTGGCGTATTTACCCTGTACTGGGGCTGGACATCCAGACTGCTGGGACAACCCTTGAACATAGGCTTAAAGAGCTGCAGCAGCTGGGCTACTCTGCCTCCCTCCCATGCTGCCCCTCGCCTCTGCCATCACCATTTCTCTTTCACTCTGTAATGGACGCCGTGAAACCAGCCTCAGTCTCTTCTTCCACCCTGCCTTGCCTCCTTCCTCTCCTTTCTCTTTGAGCACCAGAGGCTGTACAGATAGGCAATGTGCACACGATAGGCACAGGGCACACAGATAGGCACTGTGTACACAGGTAAGCACTGTGCACACAGATAGGCACTGCACACGATAGGCACTGTGCACACAATAGGCACAGAGCACAGGCACTTGCTCTTTACCTTCTAAGGAGACACACGCTCTTGGAGTTAATGATACTTTTGGGGGTTTTAACTCACATTGTTTACTCTGTGCTCTTTAGCTATCCCCAGCTAGACGGAAACTACTGTTACCTGGCTTCCATACGGAGCATCCAGACCTAGGAGCTGGCCCTTATACTGGTCATATAGTGACCCAGCTCACTATAGGTAAAAGTGAGAAATCTCCTAGCACTGGAGAGAGCAACTGGACAGCACTGCAGGAAATGGGCTCATCTTCATGGGAACCTCCAAACACCTGCAAATACAGGACATGTCCAGCTTCCCCACAGCTGCAAGCCACAGCTGCTATCTGTCCTCTACAGCAGGGTCTGATTTGTCCACTTCTTGCCTCTTTCTTTAGCATCATCAACAGCCACATCTTCCATTCCTGCTCTTCTGCCCCAAGCTGCACCCTTCTGTTACAAGTTTGCTTCATTGAATCTTTGCTAAAAGAATGCCCAAGAGTAACATCCATGACTGGTTGTACACACGTGTACATGTGTACACACATCCCAGTACTGGGGATTACAGAGGGCCCCAGTCTAGCCTAGGAGGCAAGCTAGATCACACACGCACACACACACACACACACACACACCTGAAAGTATGAATTAAAATACAAACGTAGACCACAGTATTCATTGCTATTGTTTATTATCATTAGTCTATAGTACAGAAATAAAAATAACAACACAGTGTCTGAAGAGAACTGGTCTCCCTAATGGGCTCATCACTGGTCTACTCACCATGCTCACCAATTACAGCACACATCCATCAGAGCAATTGACGACAGTATACTCCCACCTTACATTCAGGAAAACAGAGCTTAGAAAGCTTAAAAAAAGCTGACCCAAAGTTAAATGGATAATACATGAGCCATAATTTAACTGCAATTTGTTGGGTCCAAACTCCACAGTCATCATCTTCCAGTTAGTAAAAATTAAAAATTATGACCTAAAGAAAAAGCAATTTAAATTTAGCTCTCATTAGAAAAGAAGTCCAGTTTTCACCTTTTATTAAACTCTAAAGCCCAAGTTCATGGCATGGCCCAGAATCACCATTTAAGTTGATATTTGTTGTATACACTCACAGTCTTGGAACTCAGGAGACTTGAGGCAGGAGGCTTGCCAATTTGAGGCTAGAGTTTTCAATTTTTGTTTGTTTTATCAACTTGATACAAGCTACAGTCATCTGGGAAGAGGGATCCTCAATTGAGAAAATGTCTCCATCACCTGGCTTGCAGGCAAGTCTGTGGGACACTTTCTTGATTAATGATTGAAGTGGAAGGTCCCAGCCCACTGTGGAGAGTGCTACCCCTGGGCAGGTGGTCTTGGGTTCTATAAGAAAGGCTGAAGCAAATCATGAGGATCAAGCCAGTAAGCAGAGATCCTCCATGACATCTGCTTTAATCTCTGCCTCCAAGTTCCTGCCAGAGTCTCTACCCTGACTCCTTGCATAGTGGTCTGCAGCACAGAGGTATATGCCAAAGAAGCTCTTTCCTCATTCTGTTGCTCAGTCATGGTGTTTATCATAGCAATAGAGAAAACTAAGACACCTGAGCTACATAATAAGATCTTGTCTAAAATAAATAAATACAAACCAGACAAAAATAATAAGCAGCTCTAGTGAGCAGTCAGTATAAAACATGACTGCTGATGGCTCACCCACTGAGTAATGCCTACTGTGCCCTAAACTGTTACAGGCACTAGGACACTAGAAGGACCAGAACAGGCAGAGGGAAATCCACAGGAGTGACTTAAGTGAGACATCCAATATTTATTCAGAACCAGGAAGAAGCAGGGTTCTGTGGGTAAGGAAATAGCTGAGAGCAGTGAGTTAGCTAGGAAGAGATCCCCACCACCTCCTGAGCAAAGAGTAGTCACAGGCACTAGCGGAGACCGGAGGTGAGAACTGGAGACCGAATATTACATTGGTGCATAGATTTGGTTGAAAAGAAAAAAGGCAGGAACAGAAGTCCACCCAGCTTCAGGCTATCATGCAGAATGACCACACTCTAGCATTTGACGCCGGTGGGAGTAACGGGATGGCAGAGAAGCTTGCTGCAGTCAGCACAGGTGAAAACCATACTATAAGACAGCACAGATAACGGAGAGCAGGTGACCCAAAAGAAGAGGGCTAGCTACTAAAAGCTGGTTCTCAAGGAAGAAGCAGAGCCACAGAAAATCAGGAACAATAGGGCAGGTCTGCCTGGAAAACTCCAGTTTCTTACGAACCACAGAACAGCAAAGGCATAGAGTATACAAAGAGCCAAAAGGCTGGCTGCCTGCTTATAGTTAGGGTGGGTGCTGAATGTTGACATGCCATGGGATGCTGGACTGCAGGTTCTACAGAGTGCTGTGGAAGACACAGGCTGCATTCAAACTCTGCAATTCCTCTATGTGACCTGGAACACATTATACATTTTTTCCTACGGCTCTTTAATTTTTTTCACAAATAAAACTGAAACAAGAGCTGTTGTGAGACCCAAGTGGCACAGTCAGTGGCGTTACAGGAATATCATAACAGCTTAATGAATCGAAACCAACTGCTAGTTCCACAACTGCAGAGTTAAAGCTTGACCTGCGACGTGGCTACCAGACTTGGGCCTCAGAGATGAACAAACAGACCAGCAGAACAGAAGAGAAAGTCCAGCACAATTCCATACACACAGAGAGCGCAGAAACTTCAAGAATAACTAAGCTGGGCTAGCTGACAATGAGGGTGAAGACTGGTTGTGTTCTGCAGGTACCCAGTGATCCTTTCCTGTCTTTTCCCCATTATATAGCATTACTTAGTGTATGTTAATTCACACTACAGGAAAAAAAAATACTCTGTGCTGGCTTAGCACATCTACCAGAGCAGAGGTGAGAATGAGATCAGGTCACCCCCAGTGACCGATGTCCTTAACTCAAAGGCATTATAACTTATATGAAAAACATCAACCAGAAGACAGAAAGGAACCAGGTGGGGATGACGACTTTACTCAGATGTATCTGGAAACACTGTATTGTATAAAGTAAGTATTAAAACAAAATAGGTAAAGCAATCTTATGGAATACAATTGATTGCTCCATCAAAACACACTAAGATATGAAAGACTATTAAAGACAAAGATTCACAGGAGAATAAGTAAAGGAATGGCTGCCCTTATGAATGTTCTAGGAAAAGATAAAGGATGAGTCACAGAGGAATGGTATGTGGTAAAAACATGCATTGGAAGCCTCAGGAGTACGTTCTTCTATTCAGTATTCTCTCCTGTCTGAGATATTCTTAGCGGCTACACATATAATCTCCAGGATATTTGAAAACTGCGCTATATGGAGTATTGACTGCTTATGTGGAGCAGTGAAAACACACAGCTACACACTCATCTTCAACTCTTCCCTTACCCACTCTCTGGCTCACATACTTCCTCCTCAGGCAGTACCCTTCAACCACACATGCACTCGCTCATCAATTCTTTCATTTCTCTTCAGAATTAAAATTCTAAAAGAGTCTTAAGCTCAAACCACTATTTTAAAAAAAGCTAAAAACCAAACAACAACAAAAAATTGTCTTACACAACCTTTCTCTTAAAGAATAAGCAGACTTGGATTTGAAGAGAAGAGACTCCCTAGGATGAGATGCAGCCTGAAAGACGAGACAACACAAGCACCAGAGAAAGAGAAAACGATCTACTGAAACACACTGCTGGGGGTTGGGGATGAAAGGACAGACTCATCCTATAGCGATTCCCCCAAATTCAGACACTTTATGATCTCCACTCTATCTCTACATTATTTATAGAATATTTATCTAAATGGACAAATATTTTTCTTAAGACTTAAAATCTCACCATATAAAAAGAAAAACTCTGCCACAACATAAAAAGCAATAAGCATACATACACTGAAATAAGAATGCCGATGAGAGAGGCCACTGCCCTCCAACAGCGCACTTTGTGTTTTAGGAAAAACTTGGCGTTAAGACTCAGTGACGGTTTTTAAGCAGGAGACCTAATCTTCAGGGGGAAGTTTTTGCAAAGATTATTCTGAAGGGGAGGGGGCGAGATGATTCAGCGGGTAAGGGTGCTTGCCACCAAGCCTGAAGAACTGAGTTCGATCACTAGGCCTCCCATGGTGTAGGAAGGAATTGACTCCCCGACATTGTCCTAACCTCCACAAAGTAAGTAAGCAAGAAAGTAAACAAATGTAAGATTAAAAAAAAAAAAAAAACTTTGAAAAAGGGTTTGAGAAAGATCACTCTGGAGCAGTGTGAGAAATACACCAGAGAGTCTCAGACAGGGGAACCAGCTTAGAAGTTGCTTCAATTATTTCCAGAGATGACCAGGGTCTCTAAGAAAGTATGCTAGGATCCAGGCTCTGCCTCTGCCAAGCCTCTTCTAGAACCGGACTGGGATATCTGAACCAGAGCCAGTATCCTTGCTGATGCTAACACATCCCCTCTGGGAAGTGAATTTATACTAAGGAATGCTACCTTCTCCTCTTCTCCTTCTCTTGCCTGGCCTTGAGTTCTGGCAGTGAACTGCCTGCTCCTCAGAAGGTGTAAGAAGAGTACCCACCAGGCCATACTTTCTGTCCCTGGTCCTGGGGCCTGAATACTCAGAGCCCTGCCATGGAATTAGTAACTCTTCTAATAAAAACTCCTCATTCCCCAGTATCCTCCTTAGTGTGTTCTTGAACCACCAGCCCCATCCAAAACCTAACTGGATCTAATGAGTTGGGGAGGCAGGAGCTATGGAGAGAACACATGGGGGGCAGACAATGGAGAATGGATGGCTTTCTCAAGACTCTGAACTTGACAATCCTCTCTAGAACCTGCCACCCCTGCAGACACGATCTACAGAGAACTGCTAATCAGACATCCAGTCTGCACTGAGGGAGACAATACCTAGAGACAGGGCAGGCCGACTGCATTGTACCTGACATGTTCAATGAAAGGTTGACTGTCGTTAAAACAGCTATTACTAGCCTTTATGTTTTTATCAGTTCAAGTCAATACTCCACAGTTAATTTCAACAGCTTTCTTCTACAGACGTGACAAAAGGACAGATGAGCAAACAGATTCTAAGTGACCCCAGGGCAGGGGTGATAAAGAGTGGCAGTGTCTGTGCCCTCCACCTGCACCCCAGCTACATGCCTACCAGTCAATCACAGGCCTTTGCCCTAGTCCAGCCCCACGTCCCCTTTTGCTTACCTTGGCTTGTTCTGAGGCAAGGCTTTTGCATCAACTGCAAACATTTTGGAAACAAAGATGATAACTGGCGCAGTGTCTTCACTTCCACATTTCATAAAAGCTAAATAAACAGGGAGCAAATGTCACTGCTTTTCCCAAGATTAAAAACCTTAAAGGTGTTGTGAACAGCAATTGCATTTAGAATGCAGCATAGTCTAAACGTGTTAGCTCCTTAAGGCTGTGATAAAGCAGGAGTTAGAAAATGCAGAAGAAGAAACAAAGCTGAAGGGTGGGAGCTGGCAGGCTCTTCCCAGAGGCACAGCTGGAGACTGGCCTTGGCCACCTTAGCAAGCTCTAATCAAGGTTCCTCTGCATCCAAGGGAGAAGGCACAGAACAAAGTACTGCTACCAGGATCAAAAGCCAACAATGGAGTTCCTTAAATGTTTTTCTAATCCCTTATAAAGGCACGCTAAAGTAGAAAATAGGCAAAAGTGATGTGTCATCAGGGCTGGAGAGATGGCTCATCAGTTAAAGAGCACTGGCTGCTCTTCTAGGGGACCCAGGTTCGGTTCCCAGCACCCACATGGCAGCTCACAACTGTCTGTAACTCTAGCTCCCACTTCCGGCTTCCATGGGCATCAAGCAAGCATGTGGTACACAGGCATGCGTGCAGATAAAATGCTCGTATGCAAATAATGATAATAATCCTAAAGTTTAAAAATAATGTATCAGGATGGTAACTGGTGTAGGAGGGTCTTCTTTTTATGTATTCTTTTTATTGATCAAATAAAGAAACTGTCTTGGCCTTTTGATAGGACAAAACTTAGATAGGTGGGAAAGACAGGACTGGATGCTGGGAGAAAAAAGGCAGTGTGGCAGACGCCATGGCTCTCCTCTCCGAGACGGACACTGGTTAGACTCATGCCAGTAAGCCACAGTCAAGTGGCGATGCACATTAATGGAGATGGGTTAAATGAATATGTAAGAGTTAGCCAATAAGAGGTTAGAATTAATGGGCCAGGCAGTAATTTAATTAATACAGATCTCCGTGTGATTATTTCAGGCATAAGCTAGCCGGGTGACCAGGACGACAAGCAGCCTGCCAGCCCGGGTGTAAGCCAGCCCGCTCCTCATACTATAGGTAATATAGTAACAAAGCTCAGAAACATAGACTCAGTGCCATAAAGTCATCAGCTCTTTCTAAGCAACTAACATTCAACACAGTTCCATGTCAGAACCTCGAAGATACTTTTTCCAGAACCTAAACGCAGGCATAAAACCACTGATTATCAGCTTTTAGAAAACTCATTACCTCTTATCAAAATAACAAAACATTACAAAAAGAATAAAAGCATTTAAAAATTTTTCTACATTTTTTTACAAAGAATAAAACATTAAAAAATAATCAAATAAACCAGGTGGTATGCCTTTAATCACAGCACTAGGGAGGCAGAGGCAGAGAGATCTCTGTGAGTTCAAGGCTAGCCTGGTCCACAGAGTGAGTTCCAGGAAAGCTAGGAAACCCTGTCTCAAAAAAACAAAGATAAATAATTAGATAAATAGACAGACAGACAGAAGAAAATAATAAAATATAACAAGAAAACTACAGGAAGCAAGGGTGAACAGATTTGAGCATGTTAATAGCATCAGTCGAACTGCAGCCAGAGAACACGCAATTGAGCTGCTTGGCCCAGAGAAGCAGGTGGAAATGTTGGGTGGTAGCTGGATTCTGGATATACTTTAAATGAAGAATCCCTAGTTCCAATAGAGTGGGTCCAGGAGTGTGAGGTCAGTGTAAGAACCACAGAGGACTCCAGGACCTTTAGACTCAGAAGATGAAAGGGTAGGCGCAGCTCTAATTACAGCAGGAATAATTAGAAGAAGCAGGTTTGAGAGACTGGGGTATGTGCTTCTGAAGCACAGCAGAGGGAAGGCGGGGCTGGGGGTGGGGGTGAGCAAGTTATGCAAGGCTAGTGAGTCTGGAGTTCACAGAGCTCCTGTGCATGCACACAGATGGGGAAACTGAGTACACAGCTATCATGGACAGTCGGAAGGAAAGGTGAGCTCACCAAGACTGCAGATAAAATGAGGTGTAAGGAAGGGATGCTGTGTGATATCCAAAGGGAAAATGCTGGGGACAAAGCAACATAGGAAGCAGCAGAGTGTGGAAGTCAGGGAAGGCCAGGTTCAGAGGAGGAAGCAGCAGTCAACTACGTCAAATGCCAGTGACAGATGAGGCAGATGAGGATGGGAAACTGGTCTGAGTAACCAAGAGAGTCAATAGTGAGCCCAACTACAGCAGTTGTGGACTGGGGCTACAGGGGATACAAATTTCAGGATGAGAAGAACTGGAGACAATGATCACAGAGGAGTTCCAGGGTGCATGGAGCCTGGAATGCCGGTGGCCCTCATGAGGAGTATGGACCAGTACAGTCCCAGGAACCACTTTCAGTCCCTAAGAAGCAGTCACAGTAGTGATGTCATAGCTCAGGGAACGCACGCCAGGCTGTCAAGAAGAGGAGCAAAGTGGGAGCAGCAATGAGGTCAGAACAGCAAGCAGGAAGGAGGCTGGGTCACGGATGCTACCCAGAGGGCTCAGCAACATGCTCTAGTAAAAGGAAAGCTTTGGAGAGAGGACACAGTCAGTTTTAGCAGTGGTTATTAGTGGAGGTGGATGTGTGCCAAACTGGGCTTCCTGTAAACTAACATGGAACCTGGACTGTGGGCAGTCAACAGTGTAGTAGATCACAATGTGCCCATCGTTCCTCACCTGCTTTCAGGGATTGGGTTTCCAATGGAAGAGACTCAAATGTCTGTGATCCTGTGCACAGCAGTTTTTCCACGCGCTCTGATGTCATGTCAAGAGGACTGGGCAGTTTCTGACACACCATAGCTGAGGCCTGTCATCAAGGATTCTACACTTTCAGAGTAACTGCACAGAAACCACCAAGCATGTTTATACAGAGATGCCGAGCTGCAAGGGACATTGCTTTCTGACCCTGCTCTCAAAACCTGGACCTGCTTCCAGGATGGCTACTGGCTCTAAATATCTACTTCATGAGTCCTGTGAATCGTTTTATTTTACCGTATACATTATCAGCTATTTTGTTGTTATTACATTTTCTTTTAGAGGACAAATATTGTTTTGAAAAGAATACTTCACAAAATTAATATTAACTCACGTTATTTTTTCTAGTACTTCATATTGGTTCAAGATAGAAGAAGAAGTAAACAGAAAAGACTTACATTGGATTAGAATGGGTGATTTCTAGAGGCTTAGCTGATTGTCAATGAAAAACTTTTTATCTTATTCTATAAAATCTATCTCATTCCAAACCACTAAAATAAAGGATATCGAGAACAGCGTGGGATATGGGGAGCCACTGGCAACAAATGGCATTGATCTGGACTTTAGGGTCTGAATGTCGCGCTTCCCGGGCTCCAATTCTTAATCCTAAAGACGTCACAATTTTATCAATTTTTTCTTTGTCCCTATGGGAAAGATGAGAAAGAAAAGACATAAAACAGATACGAATGTGTAGCAAAGAAAATTAGTTTAATTTTCACACCCTTTATTTTTTGCATGTTACTTTTTCAGAGGTGGCTAAAAATAAGTAAAGGGGCCCTGACAAGCAGGCAACTGCCCAAGCTCTATGCTAACACCTTCAGACTCCTTCAGAGCCGTGCACAGAGCACTGCTGTTCAATTTACTGAAACAAGCGATGCCTACTGGTGCGGCTTTACCAACAAACGCTAGCATTCTGATTCTGCACACGGGTTGATCAGTTTATAAAAAGCCAGCTTTCTTTTGCACTTGTCCCAAGTGAGTCTTTCCCTAGTTCCCAATCTGATCTCTCCCATCATAATTACCGTTTCTTTAAACTGTGCTTACATAAAGCAAGGCCCAGCGCTTCTCTCAGCCTCTGTTCTCAACACCCCAGCAGGCCGCAACACAGGGCTGCTCCAGCCCATCGTCTCCCTTACTTGAGCTATACTCCTCTAATTGTTTCCAAGTCCTATAACTAACTCAGCTGTGAAGCCCTGTTCATTGTCCCAGTCAAGCTCAGCTGTCTAAGAGCAAATGACCCCGCCCAAAAAGAAACAATTTTACAAGAGCCTTACTTTTTCAAGACCGCGTCATACAAACTCCAAATATTTTCCAGGATCAACTGTACAAATAAAGGTTTCTTTCCTTTGGCCTGCATAGAAGAACATGTCAGCTTCAGTGCCTGAACATTGACACAGCCGCATCCTCACCCCAGCGCTGTCGTATTTATGCTAGAGGACTTATTCAATGGTAAAGACAAAAGTCATGCTCTACACAGCCAATAACTCATTCTAGGAACCAGAGGAGTGCTGAAATAATGTGAGCGTTTGGCGGACATACCTCAGCGGCTGCCCCATAACCACCATCGAAAAAGCCCAACAGCCAAGCTTTGAACTGACTTCACTCAGAGCATGGGGCTCTCTTCACAGGCTTCCATTTCCTAGGCTCAGGTTTCTTATGTTCTTAAACACGAGAGACCCATTCATAAGAACAGGACATTCTTTTCATTGCACACTTTATTTTTTTTTCATGGATATAGACACACACAGTATTTAAAACTGGAACTCCACAGAAATAGTGCTTGAGCATAAGACTTGTACACCTTTTCCACTTCTGTGCCACATGAAGTCCTCTGTGAACTCATCTGCACAAGCTAAGGTCGAGATGCTGTACAAGTTTTCTAACAGCCAACAATCTAAGCCACACAGACCACACTACCTGATCAACTTTCATAATCTTCTTAGCCTTCATATTTATATAATAATCTCCCCACAGGGTCTTCAAAAGAACTTCCTTCTTGATGCCAATTTTTTGACTATAGATTCTGGCAAAGTGCTCAATTCTGAAAGAGAACCAGCAGTGCATGTTATAGCAATAACAATAAATGTAGCTAACACTTCACTGCCTCTTTGCCATATAGTATTCAAAATACTTTGTACATACTACTAACCCTAATATTTTCAACTGTCCTACAAAGTTTGCTCATTTTATAGAAAGGGATAATGATACAAAGATATTCCATAGGTAGTGAGATTGGGATTCAAATACAAGTAGGGTGACACTGAGGCCGGTGTCCCTGTCCAGTGTTCTATACACTGGCATGAATCAGAATGTAGGCTGCAGCTCCCATGTGAAATTTGACAAAAAAGTAAGGAGGCCAAGGAAGCAAAGGTGCCAGCCACCAATCATAACTCTACTAATTACAGAAATTATGTTTGGTCTTCCCTGCCATAAGCACTGTTATTCACAAGGGAAATGAATCTAGAGCCCCTAATCTGCCAAAACTAGAGAGGTAGCATCCTGGAGTAATCAGTGACAAATGCACATATACTCAATTCTCATCAACCCCCACAGAGAACCAATTAGCACCAGTTTCTACCCACTGGAGAGGAGTCAACCAATCGGAGGTGAAGGGCAACCTCTGGTTAAAGGACTCAGGAAATAGTGTGCATTATCAAAAGCTTGTCTGGAGTTCTCAAAGTCCTAGCATCTTAGAAGATGCAGCTCAGGAACAAGATGAAAAGGCCTCTACACAGCTCTTCAACAGAACTACAGCTGCAATGATAAGAAAGGTAAATGATCCTTGGTTGAAGGTGATATGGTCATCCATGTGGAAAAATTCCAAAGAACCAACAGAACTGTTGGTGGAGCTAAGAACCAACTAAATCAAGATTACAAGCAAAGCTAGCATAAATAGTCAGTGCTTCCCTACAAGCCAGCAGGCTCAGCAAAGAAGAGAGGCAGTAAAATAAGTCTATAATCTTACTGCACATCCTGCCATCAGGAAAATGTAGTGCTACGTGTGTATCAGCATGGCTCGATTCCTGAACAGCGACACCATGAAAGGTTGACATGGGTGTAGAACAACGGGTACCCCAATATTACTGGTAGGAATGCAATAGTACCGCCTCTTGGGAAGAC
The DNA here is from genome assembly GCA_001685075.1 of Bramus lutescens. Taxonomy (NCBI): domain Eukaryota; kingdom Metazoa; phylum Chordata; class Mammalia; order Rodentia; family Cricetidae; genus Bramus; species Bramus lutescens. The sequence goes on along the minus strand of LOEQ01007154.1, from coordinate 22,604 downwards.
TGTATGGTGGCTTCTTAGATGGCTAAACACGCTCACTTGGGACGCAGCAGTCGTATTTATGTATTCACATAAAGTGAAAGCATATGTCCATGAAAAATACATGCAGCACATGGATGTTTATAGCAGTTCAATTCACAATTTCCAAAATTTGAAGCAAGCAAGCAAGCAAGCAAAGTGTCCTTTAAACAAGTCAACAGACAAACTGTGGTACAACCAGAGCAGGGATGATGACTCAGCACTAAGCAAACACATGGAGGCATCCTAAGTGGTCACTGCTAAACGAATGAGGCCAATGAGCAAAACTACACACAGCCGACTTTACTATGTGGCAATTTAGGAAAGTCTCAATCATGTGAGAGTTAAAACACCAGGGGTTGCCACTGGTTACAGGGAGGCAGGAATGGATAGACAGAGCTACAGTGTAAACTTCATTGTTTTTATTGTTTTATATTTTTTTCCGCTCCCCTCCCTTCTCTCTCCTCCCCTTCAGCCCTCTCCCATGATTCCCATACTCCCAATTTACTCAGGAGATTTTGTCTTTTTCTATTTACCATGTAGATTAGATCCATGTATATCCATCTCTCTTAGGGTCTTCATTGCTGTCTAGGTTCTCTGGGATTGTGATTTTTAGGCTGGTTTTTCTTTGCTTTATGTCTGAAAGCCACTTATGAGTGAGTACACATTATATTTGTCTTTTATGATGTTTCCTAGATCCATTCATTTGCCTGCAAATTTAAAAATGTCATTATTTTTTTCTGCTGAATAGTACTCCATTGTATATATGTACCACATTTTCCTTATACATTCTTCAGTCGAGGGGCATTTAAGTTGTTTCCAGGTTCTGTATATGATGAACAATGCTGCTATGAACATAGTTGAGCACATGTCCTTGTGGTATGGTTTGAGCATCCTTTGGGTATATGCCCAAAAGCGGTATTGCAGGGACTTGAGGTAGATTGATTCCTAATTTTCTGAGAACTCGCCATACTGATTTCCAAAGTAGCTGTACCAGTTTGCATTCCCACCAGCAATGCAGGAGTGTTCCCTTTACCCCACAACCTCTCCAGCATAAGTTGTCATCAGTGTTTTTTATCTTGGCCATTCTGACAGGTGTAAGATGGAATCTCAGAGTTGTTCTGATTTGCATTTCTGATGGCTAAGCATGTTGAGCATTTCCTTAAGTGTCTTCCAGTCATTTTAGATTCATGTGTTGAGAGTTCTCCATTTAGGTCTGTACCCCATTTTTTATTGGAATTTTTGTTCTTTTGATGACCAATTTCTTGAGATTTTTGTATATCTTGGGGATCAGCCCTCTGTCTGATGTAGGGTTGAAGATCTTTTCCCATTCTATAGGCTGCCATTTTATCTTGTTGGCCATATCCTTTGATTTACAGAAGTTTCTCAGGTAAACTTTTTCTATTTGATTCAACAGTTACTTACTGAGCAGGTTTTCTTTTGTGTTTTTAAAGACATTTTCATAAAGATTTATTTCTCCAAAATCTGTATTAATATTTACTGCTAATTTCTGGAGAAGTCAAACTATTCTATCTGGATGATAATGCAAGGTACAGGGCCACAGGTGAACTCCAAGGGGTCTCTGAGTGCTGAAGACGTGTCAGTGCGTGTTTACCAATGACAACGAATGAACTACATTGGTGAAGGATCATGGTCACAGAAAATCTATGTATGGATGAGAGTGTCTGTGAAATTTGTACTTTCCTCTCAATTTTGTGTGACCCCAAATCTGCAGGTTTATTTTTTAATTCATTTTTAAAAGAGAGAGAAGAGGAGAAATCAGAAACCAGCCATTCTCCTCACTGAGGAGGGAATCCAAAGTTAGCATACTGAAGAATTTGTTGTTGTTTGAATTGTTTTTCTGTGTAGCCCTGGCTGTCCTGGAATTCACAAACACACACACACCTGTGGACCATTCTTCCCATGTCAGAGGTTAATGTGAGATGAATTAAGTGATATTATTGAGGAGCTGCAGGAGCTGCAGGCAACAATCACGGGAGGAAAGAGAAATGCTGAGGTCATCAGACAGTGGCTCAGAAAAGTGCAAACAGGACAGACGGATGAAAATAAATAACAGCTGACCCTTCTCGCTGAGGACAAAGGCAGAGAAAAATACCCAGAAGTCAAAATCTAAATTACAGCTCTAGTTGCTGAGGTTCCAAAGCTCTCAAGAGTCTCTTACATTCTCTGTAATTTGCTACAGTGTAAACTTCACTTTCAAAACGATCAAGTAGTTACTCATTTAGGAGAAGTTTTCCTCTTAATTTCCCAAAACTTTAGTTTCTATAAAACCCATATTACTAGTTACTATTGTTTTGTCTTTTTGAAATAGGAAACTCTTCTTTGCTCTGTAATTTCTTATCTCATTCCAAAGACCTGGAGACGTCTGCAGCTTTCCATTAGAGAAATGTGGACATTGAGTGCTACTCTCTCTCTCCACAAGAGGAATGGCAGCCCTGGCCGTCCTGAAACTCAGAAAGCAGGTCAGCCCTGCACCTGCTGACGGATAGGCCGCTCTTCAGCACCTTTTTCTGTGCACATTTGATTGACGGCTCCCCGTCAAACCTTCAGTATCTGGACTCTGTTCACCGTATTTTTTATATCATTATCTTTCATGTGGCAAGTTTCTAGATGGCCTTTTCCTTCTTAAATTTAATAAAGAATATTAAGTATTTGCCACAACTGTTTAGATGAGGATTTCTAGTTTGAATTTTTTTCTTTTTACTTTTATCTGCACTTATTTTTATGCTGAATTTATTCCTGTTTTTCTTTCTTTGGTGGCTTTGGAATAACTTGGTTCTTTGCATTGAGTATGGATTAATCGGGACATGAGCTCTGTAAGTTCGTCAGCACATGTTATCACTGGATATGTTCAATGACTAGAGAATCTACATTAAACCCATAAGCTGAGCAATTATTCTCTGCATTTTTAAGCACATTCAGCAAAACTTCAGCAATCTTTTTGGTCACCAGTCCTGTGTTCAGCTGGGTGCACCAACTGATGCCACCAGAACAGCACACATGGCTTCTTTAAGGTGACATCATTCAGAGGCTTGGTGGCATTTGGACATTCACACCCTTGATGATGTGGATGTTCTTAAAGTGAGCACAGAGATCTGAACCTCTTGATTTGCATGATTTTGTAGGGTTTTCTGGCTCAAGAGAGTAGCGAACCATCTCTACAGGTCACCTCAGACCGCTGACAGAGGAAGTACAGTGTGATTTTGATTTCATGTCTCCAGAATTTTAAAATATGCTAATTTGTGTTACCTAAATCAAATTATATTTCCTTTTATATTTTAGAATACAGTCACATAAATGCCCCATCTTAAATTCTAAAAGTGGGAAGACTCTATCAGAAATACTCTCTGTCAGACTATGGATCATAAGACATTTGCCTTGCTGCTCAGGCCACTGTCCTGAACTCTTCCCGAGTCCAGTATGCAGGCAGTGTAAAGTCTTCAGATCTTCCTCTGGATGCTCTTCGTTCAGTTTTTATTGCATAGCAAGCACAAAATCCTCTCATTCACATTGACCCCTCCCCCACTGTCACTCAGCGCTTCCATCCGTTCTTTGTCACTACGGATAGAACAGTCAGATGCTTAAAATGCTAATGTTCCAAACACAGTTTCTTCATTCTTGAGTTCTAATTAACTTTCTCTACAGAATAATTTCAAACTAGCTCCCACGAATGCCTTCTGAACATATTCCAAAATTCTATAACGTTCTGCCTCACTGACTGACAACTGCATTGTGGGAAGTGATCAAGACACATCCTTTGCCCTCCGAGACCCCAGTGCGTTAGTTAACACTTACTGCAGGAAGCTTGGGTTTGGTGCACAGCGACGAGCAAAACTACTAGGAAGGGTGTTTCCACCGTCTCTTCTGTTCCTATTCTACAGGCGGTGGTCTCCATGCTGTAACTTAAAATGCCCAAGTATTCTCGCCCAGGGCAGAGCCCCCGAATCAAGACTGATTAAAGGGTCACACTTAGGCAGCAGACCTACCAGTGTTGCACTATTCAACACAGAAGCATCTTCTAACCTTTGTACTGTGCTCATTTCTACCTCTGCCAGTACCTGTAGCTGCCAACATCCCACCCACTGAGTACAGAAGACACCTGGGAGGACAAAATCTGTGCTCTCTCATTTCCAACAGCATTTTCTCCTCAGCTAACTTAACCCTGCTGAGAACAGACGTGAGTCCGTCCATCCATCTATCCAACCTTGTCTAGCACAGAGTGACGACTAGTAATACCTAAAACTGGAGAAATCTGAAAGGGATATGGAAGTTACCCTTTTTCTCTCCATTCAGGACTCTACTCCTTCTCCACACAGAGAGCTTCCTCCAATTTGTCAGACTCAAATGAGGATAAACCATGAAATGATGAAAATCACTACTGTGGACAAGCCCTCCACCTTGTGGTTCACCAGCAGAACGCTCACAATTAGTGCATTAACAGGGCCGAGCTTGTAACAGAACGGAATGAATCACTTTCTTTTCTTTTTATGAGATAAGAGTTTGGCTATAGTTTATGCTGACCTAGAACTCTCTATGCAGCTAGCTCATATTCTCCCTCAAACTTGTGATCCTTCTGCCTCACCTTGCAGAAGTGACACATTATAAGTATGAGCCTCTATGCCTAGCTATGGTAACTTTATTAGAAATCAGTCTAGCCCAATCTTCTTATTTTTCAGAATGTGACCCCACCAAGCTATGGCACAGGCAGGGAAAAGTTCATAATCCCCATTCTCTCCTTATACTCATGCCTACATTTATTTAGGTTTGCCACAGCCTTTTAGGCACAAGGACTAAGGTTAACTATAATCTATAATTTGTTAAAAAGAGCCCCAGCATGCACAAGTCAGGATTAGGTCTCTAATCTACAGGGAAGATCTAAGAGAAGTACCATGATTTAAAAAAATATAAACCTAAGGTTGACTTTAATGTTAATATCAACTCTGTCCCTTAGTAGCTGAGCAAAGCTGAACAAATACTCAGTGCTTCTAAACCTTAGATGACAGGATGGGTTTCAAAGATTATTATAAGAATTTAATCAAATAATTCAAATCAAATGCCTACCATATGTATATACTTAATATAGCTTTTTTCCATATTAACCTCTGTTAGCATTGGAATAAGGGTACTTGCTCGTCGATGAACAGCTTTATAATACACAAAAGACTGCCAAAGAGGAACTAAACTAAGGTTAGGGTAGGAGAACAGACCAAGTAACTCTGGGAAAGGCACAACAGAAACTCAACAAGGGACAGCCTTTTCAACAACAACACGAGAATAGAAAAGTCAACTTCAATCCAAGCCACATATGCTATGCAAAGTTACTAGCTCAAAATGAACCAGACTTAGATGTAAACAAGAACGCCCAGAGACATGAACATGGAAGAGAGGCTCGTGAGAAAGGGGAATAATGCGGGACAAGAGACGGTGAATATGATAAAAATACAGTATGTACATGCGTGAATAAAAACATTTAAAAAGGAAAGAAATCTTCAGGGTCTTCAGGGATGCAGTTATTCAACTTGATTCAAAGTGTAAAACTCAGAAAACGTGGTAAGCTGATTGTGGTAGCGTCGTGAATGTAATTGGCCCTAATAATCTCATAGGGTGGTGGCACTGTTAGGGTGGCTTTGTTGGGGTGGGTATGGCCTTGGAGGAAGTGTGTCACTGTGGGGCAGACTTTGAGTTTCCTATGCTCAGGATACTTCCCAGGGAGTCAGTGGACTTCCTGATCCCTTTTGGTCATGACGTATCCTGCACCACATCTGCCTGCATGCTGCCATACTCCCTGCCATGATAATGAACTGAATCCCTGAACTTTAAGCAAGTCACTCTAATTAGATGTTTCCTTTATAGAAGTTGCTGTGGTTATGGTGTCTCTTCACAGCAATAAAAACAAAACTAAGACACCGATTCACCTAAATTGAAATCTTTGTTCTGTAAAAGACACAGCAAAGAGGATGCAAAACCAGACCACAGACCAGGAGAAATACTTTCAAGGCACAGGTCAAAGGCCCAACACCTATAGTTTACACAAAGCTTTCAAAGCTCAGGTGCAGAAACACAACTAGACAAAATGGACAGGAAGAGAGATAAGACCGCAGAGGTGGAAAATCAGCACGGGGAAAGACTGACCAGCACTGTCGGGATAAGTGGATTCAAACCACACTTATCAGCGCACATCCCAAGGACCAGAATGACAACAGTGATGTCAAATCATGAAGCAGGCCACACAGGCACTGCTGTGGGAATGTAAGAAGGTGCAGAGGCCCTTCGGAGAGCTGCTTGGCAATTTCTTTACAAACTAAATTTCCTGGCTGGGGATGGAGCTTAGCTGGTAGAGAGCTTGCCTGGCATAGCCATACACTTATAATGGCCCCAACAGGAAAGCATCCAAATGTTCTTTGGTGGGTGAACAGATAAGCTGGTAAATCTATACTACTGAATACCACTGGGGAGATAAGGACTAACTATTACAGGCTGAGCACACTTAATCCAAAATCTAAAACTTTTTAAGTACTAACACAGCACCATAGGTAGAAAATTTCCCAAGACCTTTAACATTCAGCTCCAGTTAAAACTTAAAATGGTGGGCAACGTTGCGTCAGACCATGTGTGCTAATGCAAGTGAATATCAGATCGCAGCTTCCGTCCCATCCCCAAGATACTTTGTTTACATGTAAATATTAAAAAAAAAAACTAACTATAAGACACTTTTGGTTCTAAGCATTTCAGAAAAGGATGACTCAAGCTTTAATATGTGCAACAATTTGTATCAGTATTAAGAAAATTATGCCGAGTAAAAAAGAAACTTTAAAAGGCTACAAGTTATTTGACTCTATTTCTATAGCATACTGTTTTGATTTAATTTCCCTAACATTATTAAGATAGCAAATTACAGAAATGAAGGCCACAGTGGTGCCAGTCTGAGTTATGCAGGGCTTGGGGTGAAGCAGATGGAGCTGCATGGGACACCGTGTGAAAGCTCCATGAGGATGAAGAGAGGTCTCTAGCTGGCCTGTGTCCACACTACCACTCGGTAAGTGACTGTCTTACCATTTTCGTGACATGGGGCAAGGCAGGACACTGAGCAGAGGGTACAATGTAACTCTATTACTTCCCGTGATATGAAGTTACGGCTACACAAGAACAGAGTTAAAACACCAAGAGACAGAGATGCGGAAGGGCTCACCCGAAGCCCCAGCCATCTATTGCGCTGGTGAACACCACATTGCCCTGCTCGGGGGAGAAGTACAGCTGAGAGTCGTCGGCGTCCTCCAAGCCAGTGCTCCAGTCGTACACTTGATCGCCTTGTTCGGAATGGGTCTTCACCTGGGATTCTGTCTCTCTCTCTGCTCTTTCTTCTAGGACTTTAGAAGTAAAAAGAGTTCCTGTAAGTGCGTTAATCTAGGAGAGATGGCGAAATGGCAAAGTGTCATTCATGTGCTTAGGACACGTGTGGGCGGGAACACGCTGCCTAACGGTGACTAAGGCTAGAGCCACTGTCAGAGCTTGGGTCACTGCAGCTGACATTACAATCAACAAATAACTTACACGTATTAACTGTTCTTTCAAATTCCAACAAACCGAAGGCTTCTAATATGGCTTTTGAAGGGCCGTCTGCAGGGATTATTTTAGTCCTGGGAGGTTTCGCTAAGAACTCATCCCAGCACTGTTCATCCCTCTTTCCAGTGTCTAGTCTCGAGCGAGTGATCTTCCTACCTCGGAGTGCAAGATGAAGCCCACTACTCAGTCCCGACCAGTCCCCATCTCCTAACTTACGCTCTGCTTACATCTACAAAGGCTGCCCCTCTTCTCTTGCCGCTCACTGTGGCGAGCAAGCTTCACTCTTCACGGTGTTTCTGCCAGGTAGGCAACGCCTAGAGCTCTTCCTACTGTGCAGGGAGCCAGACTGGGCACCCAGTCCTCTCAATGCCCTACACTTGTCTTTCCTTCCTTAGCAAAGAAACGTATCCATGGTGCTCTTCAAGACGCCTAGATTCCTCTGCACGACATAAGCCTTGCAATGCAAGGCTTACGTTTTTTTTTTTCCTTTTATTTCTGCCAGGTCCCATTTGGTATCAATTTGCATCATGCTCTCTCAAATCTTAAGCTATAGCACACAATTTCCTTGATGGAAACACTGCCCATGCCTTCTCTGTCTTGGTGACTGTGCACACTTGTTTTGTCTCCTGTGAATGTTCTTCCTCTCACTTTCAACTTGGCAAACATTCATTGTTCCTCCATCTCACGGTCTCACTGAGACTGTCTTCTCTTTTCTGGCTCAGACTGGGTTGAGCAGCTGTGTTCTGTGCTCTGAAATCACATGGGAGTGCCTGGTTGCTCTCAAATGTCTCAAGTGTCTGTGTCACTCACTACACTGGGAGTGCTTTGAAAACAGGCACTCTGATGTGCCCATCCTATACATTCTACACACTGATATCATCCCTCACATACGACGGACACTTGGCACTGCATATATCTACACAGATGTTTGCTAAATAATCAATGCCTAAATAAACTTTCATCTAAAAACAAAAATACCATAAAAATATATCACTTCACTTATAAAACAAAACAAAAAACCAAAAAGCAGAAATTTTCAACATGAGAGCCTACCGTCCAAGTCTGACACTGATAGGTTCTGAGAAACAGAAGCAACTCCCAAGAGCACACCAGCTCTGCCCCTCTGCACAGTTGGTGAATCCAATAGACAGGAATCTTACGTGATAAACTTTCAAATAAATGTATTTCTCCTAATACCCCCTCATATTGCACACTGCCTTACAGCCTTTCAGCCCGATTTTAAAGTACTAAAGAATACTATACCTGTTCTAAAATATTCTTGAGGTGAGAGTAGGCCTCTTGGGGGGTGAATTTTAGCTCCACTATCAAGCGATCTATCTTATTAATCACTAAAACAGGACGGATGTTCTCAAGCCAGGCTTGTCGCAGAACTGCCTGTGTCTGATAAAAACAAAGCAAAAAAACACTCATGATCTGCAAAGACTAAGGCACATTAGAAAATCTCAATAACACATTCTCAGGCTGCATTATAACCACCCAGACTAAACTACACATACATACATGTTTACCAGGCGCTCTGCAAACACACACACACACACACACACTTAAAGGATCATAGAACAAATGCCTACCATAACATATAGACAGGCGACAAGTACAACAGTCCCAGAAGGGACCCACCCCCGCTTAATCCTACAGCCTTCCACGTGACCACTATTCTACTATCCTATTTGGTTGTCTTCACGTCACCCACTCTGTCAGATGCCACGAACACTGCACAGGATAAGGTTGTACTTCTCAAGTTGAGCCCCCTGTGGCCTCAGGGAAACATGCGCAGAGGCTGTATAATTAGATCACATCTTCCTGGAATATTAAACTTCCTCCATTAAAAAAATTAAACCTTTTAATTTTTTGTAAGCATTAAAGCAAAACATACATACTAAGGAAAATTCTAAACTGACTTTGGATTTTGGGTTTCTGTTTGCTTGTTTTGTAAGATGAGAGGCAAGTTTAAAAAAACTGCTATGAGAAATGAATGAGCCTTTCTGAATTTTACTCGCCACAGTTACTCGCTGACTCTGGCCTTACTGGAAAATTCTTGCAACTTTGCTAAGAATAGAAACACTGGATTAAGGAGGTAGAAAAACAGTAGAAAAATGTCTTAAGTAGGAAGGATGTGTGTGCACATTCGTGCACACATTCTGAGACTCCAGCAGAAGACAACTGTCCTGTCTAGGAAGAACTAGCTCCATACCATGCTACCAACAGCCTTCTATGCCTTGAAAACTTTTCCCATTGGAGCAGAGCCTCCAGGTCCCTCTCAAACCTAACATTTTCCCACTTTTGCTTTTAGATATCACAGATGCATTTATCAAAGAGTGGTCGCTATCTCTTATGACCTCGTTAAGATACTGGGGATAAACTTCATCAAAGATTGGAACGTTGTCAGATGTGAGCTATAAAGCCCACTGTCTACTGATGGCACAGAGCAATCAGCAGGGCCATCTCCTCTCCACCCTCCTCAGCCAAACAGAAGACCATTTCGGACCATAGGCCTCACCTGTGGACAGACCCCCTCCACAGCATCCACTACAATGATGCACCCATCACAGATCCGAACCGCTGTTGATACTTCGGAGGAGAAATCCACGTGGCCAGGGGAGTCTATCAGATTTATCAGGTATTCCTCATTACCTGAAATAAAAATTGAAGACACATTTTCAGCTGTGCGGGCAAGCAAGCGTACTCCTGCAAGCTTGGAAAGACAGAGCAAAGCTCCAGGAGCCAAAGCTTCAGTCGGTTGTTATCGTTCCAACTTTACCACTGCACACATGGAATCAAACAGCCTCCCCAGCGAACACTGAAGAACTTCATCAGGAGCTTAGTGTGTATCTACTACTGTGTTAGACACGTTTAACACACCCAACACATACTGGATTATTAAATTATCTATGAGATAAATCGCTCTATTATTCTATACATTAGTTAGTTGAGATGGAAAGAAACAAATGCTTAAGGGCTCAGAGGTAAAAGCTCTTCAAAGGGGCCTCAGATGACTATTTAAAACAGGAAGTGGTTACCGAATTCAAACTCCTATGCTTTCTCAAGGAGCTGTGTTTGAAACTGTAAGAACAACAGTGAGACTCAAATCTAAACTGCACAAAACTGTGAGGAGCAGACATTATGTGCCAGGTAGTGCAGGCTCTACCTCCTTTAATATCCCCAACAAACATACACTCACAGTGTGGGGGACACATCGACTGTATCTGTCTGGTTTGAGCACTAAAATTCACACAGCCCACCAAAGTCCCAGGCACACCAGGACAACTGGTCATCAACACATACAGAGATTTAACAGTGGCACAATTCAACAAGCCATGTGACTAATAACCGTACTGAAGAATACTGCATTTAACCCCCATCATGGCCAAATCTGATACAATTTTAAAGTCAAATCAATTACTCAAATGCTCTGATGTAAATACTTTACTTTTGCTCCTCCCCTTCACTTTGTGCTTATTAACTGCAACCTTAAGAGAATTACTACAGGCTAAATGGTACAATCTACAGACCATATAAAGACTTTTACTGGGATATAATCCCAACAACTTAATGTGGGGTGACAAGATAAAGTACCACGGCAGTACCACAGCCAGAGCTAACATCTGTGACTCGCTTATTTGTGCCTGTCATTGTTCTACGTCTATAATGCTCTTGTCAGCCCTCGACAGTAGACGCCCCTTTTCACAGAGATGGATGCAGGAGCACCTACAAATACCTATCTCTAGCACATCTAGCTAGAACCTCACTCTGAGCCTCACAATCAAAATGGCCGAGGCAGCCAGGTAGGGTGGCACATCCCTATAACTTGGGAGGCTGAGGCAAGAGGATCTCAAGTTGAAGGTCTGGAGGGCTAAACCCTGACTAAATGAACAAATCGGAGCTGAGAGTTGTAAAAACCATTCCGTTTTAGAGATCATAACTTCAACCACTAAATCGGGCAGCACACTGCCCTTCCACATGCCAAGGATCCACTAAGAGGAAGCTTAGCCCTTCACTGCATGAACATCCTAAAGCCCTCAAAAGTGAGAAAGTCATCCAAGGTCATACTCTTGTAGCTATCGGTCTGCTTGTCTGTGTCCTAGACTGTACTTTGCAGGTAGGGAACTAGACACACTTGTTTCCAGTTGCCAATCTCCAGACTCTTAGAATGTGAGCATTCTTTCAGCTTCTTCAGAGATTCTAACGTGAATTACACAGCACCCTCGGGCCACCTCTGCCCTTACCCTTCAGTGGGGCTCCAGACCTTCCAGCAACTCTGAGAGAAACACCCACCTAGTTATGTCTGTCTAATCATGCATCCAATTCCAGACCTTGGGAAGTTCACTCAAGGGGAGCAGACTCGGGGCTAAGATGGCACAGAAAGCTAGTGACACGCCAAGTGCTTTATTAGAAGAAGCTACACTCTGAAAAACAGGAGTACATGAACACATAAATTAAGGCAGTACAGGGAGTCTTGCAGCACACAGCACACAAAGACGTTAAATGTCCAAAGATGGCCCGGAATAAAACAGTGTGTCAGTCTGCTGAAGTTGAAGGTTCTCTAATGTACTAAATGGTGAGGAGACAGCGCTGCAGCCAGTTAACAGCCACAGGCAGGGCTGTGCTGAGAGCCAGGCCTTCCAGCTCCGCTTCTGATGCCTTTGCCATCCTAACCGTTCCAAAGTAACTTCAACCTGAGTTTTGTAGGCAGGGGAAAAGAAGACCTATATCCTTTAAAGAGTAGTTCACACATGCAGCTCCTCTGTCAGCACCTACTCAGAGCTGTTTCTCAAACACCTATCTGTTATGTCTTCTGCTAATGTGTGGATGAGGGTCAATTTAAAAAAAAAACACGTAAAAATGTTATAGACTTACACACAGACACACATAATATGAAAGACCAGTCCTAATGTGGCGCAGGCTGGCCTTGAACACGCTACATAGCCACGGACAGGCTTGAACTTCTGATCATCTTGCCCCATCTGAGTGCTAAGATTTATAGGCACACACAAACACACCAACACATGGTGCTGAAGAACGAGCCCAGGGTCTTGTGTATGTTAGTAAGTATTCTACCAACAAAGCTTTATTCCCAGCCCCTTTTGCTTACTGATTTTTTTTTTGAGAAGTTTTTTGTTTTGTTTTGTTTTGAGACAATTTCTCTGTAGCTTTGGAGCCTGTCCTGGAACTCACTCTGCAGACCAGGCTGGCCTCAAGCTCAGAGATCCACCTGCCTCTTCCTCCCAAGTGCTGGGATTAAAAGTGTGCCCCACCACTACCACCTGGTGAGAATTAATTTTTATGAGAATTATGAATTAGAAGTTTTGTGTGTATGCTGAATCATCTTCCCAATCTGTAACAGAATCCTTCCTCCTCAGCTCTCTGATGCTGCTGGAGCAAGTGTCAAAGAGAGGGGAGGGTGGTCGGGACTTTCCAATTTCTAACAGTGATCCCTACTGTAGCATTCAGGGACAGACACCTTGCTACCTTCTTGCCCGGCATTCTGAACAAATCTTCTCATGTCAGGGGACTAATCTAATAAGCCAAGCAACAACTTAAAAAGACAGACTTTTTTTTTTTCTGTAGCCGGCAATTGAGAAAAGGAAAATCAAACAACATGAAGTCAATTATGGTAGAAATCTCTCAATTTCTGCTAATGGAGTAGCAGGAAAACACTGTCACAGCCTTCACTTTAAGATGGTATGGGCAATTGTTCCGGCAGTACCAAGTTGTCACCAGCACCTGGCTAAAGCTCTCCTGTAAACAACGTTTTACAAGGTATTCAGCCGTCTGCTTCCAGAACATGACAGGTGAACCAACACCAGAGCACAGGAGGAAGCCTCAGAGGAATACTTTCAACAAGAGAGAAACTCGGCATTCGGATGAAGATCTGAACCTGGTGCAGGAAAGGGATGCTGAACCTAAGTGACCAAAAGGGCAGAACTGAGTTATTTCGAGCACATTCCAAAGATGTCACAGTCACACTAGCTACATGACTCACAAGGCGGTTGCAGAGGGACTGCGGGTCCTCCCTCCACAAGCTGCGCCGTTTCTGAATTAGAACCGTCCTTGTAGAGTGTAGAACAATGAATAATGTTACGGGACAAACCAACTAGGAGAGCTATTCTGTAATCTGGAGCCAGCGTCTCTCAAAGGCTTAGTCCTCAGCTGGGCTCTACCAGGAGGCAGTAGAACCCGGAAGAGGTGAGGCCCAGGAGTCTTCAGTCGTCCAGGGAGGGCCCTCCAAGGGGCTGGTGGGACTCCAGTCTCCTTTTCCTCTCTCACTTCCTAGTGAGATGCTTCCTCATCTACATGGCCCATCCCTGATAGGCTATCTCAACCACAGACAAGCAAGCAAGAACCAAAACCTCCAAATTCCTCAGCCAAAATAAACCTTTCCTAAGTTGATTATATCAGATAGTAACTACAACAGAAATCTAATACACCTTACTATATAATAGAATTATAAAACAAAAGACACACTCCATCTTCCATTTGTGGACATATTACATTGCATGTATTTATATACAATATAAATGTCTTAACCTCATCTCTGCTGATGCATTCAGGGCCAGTCAGTGCCATGGTCTCCTTTTCCAGGCACCCTGAAGTAAGAGAACACTGCCGGATAGCTGCAGACTCGGATGGAGAGATTAATGACTTAGAAGCAATGGACAAATGAGGTGTTGCTTTGCTGTATAAACCCATCCGAAAGCCCTCTCTGGATCTGCCTCCAACAGGAAAAGAACTGAACCCAGCAGCGCTGCTGATGGTCGCCGTCATTCACTCTGGTTTCCTTCAGTTAAATCCCAGTCCCCGGCAGCTATCGGGACTGTAGCCACAGCCTGAACTCCTGCATCACAGAGACAGCCCTCTGTCCAAAGCTCGGCTGCTCTGGTATAAACCAAGCAGCTAGACCTCCACATGGTCTTGGTTCTTTACTTGCTGGTACCTCCCTCTGCTACATCATCACCCTGGAAGGGGAGGCACAGACTGAGGCCCAATCCTCTTGTTAGTGTGTGTCATTACTGTAAGATGCCGGGCCAATTAGAGCAATTGAGAGAATAGTAGTCCTAAACTCAAGCCAGGGAGAAAAATGAAGGGAGACCTTGGGTAGAAAAAGAGCTCTCTCTGTACACAGACGACTGTGTGGCAAGGCAGACTTACAGGCCAGAGTTGGGGGAAGACAAAGATACAGACGAAAAGACCCTAAGTGGGGCATGAATCCAGAGCTCAGGAGATAGGCAAAAATGATAGGCCACTACATTTTAAGGAAAGGTGGCAAAGAGTTGAGAATTCTTTTCTGCAATACAGACAATAACAACGTCTGCTGAATTAGTGGAAAGGAGTTTTAGGGGTATGTTGAAGACTGCCATAAGGTTTCAGACAGATGTCGGGGAGACTGGGGAGGCCTCCTAGAAGGAGGTGGAAAGTTGGCAAGTCTGAAGAGAATAAGTTTAGAGAACATATTTTATCGAGATGGGATTTTCTTCGGGGGAGTGCTCCAGAGGGTTAAAGAAGCAGAAAAATGCTGGAGGAGGATGCTGGGAAGACTGTCAGTTAATGACACCCCATGCTATAGGAGGCAGAGAGAAAGTAAGAGGGTCATGGGGCTTGACAAACTCAGAATTTTATGAAATAAAACTGGGTACCTCACCGTGTGGGCAAAAGAGCAGGGGAGAGGAAGGGTAGTAAGGAAGGGAGTACTAGGATTTGATAGCTGGAGGAAGTTTTTAACTTCTTGGTTGGCCACATGTTGCACTTTCTGTTGTTGAGTTGGGATCTATGTTGTCCAGGCTGCTCTAAAACTCAGGGGCTCAAGTAATCCTCCTGTACACAGCTTCCCGAGTAGATGGGAGAAATGTGCCCGATCAGGTTCAACCAATATTATTTAAATTTGAAATGTCAGAGATGGGCAGTTCCAGGTGATGCTGGAATCCAGAATGCAGCCATGGCAGCAGGTGAGGAAGCAGAAAACTAAACTGCATTGTTACCAAAAGGCCAAACCAAAAGAGAAGTCATTTCAGAGGATGGTAAACACTATCTTGGAGAAGTCGCATGAAAAAGGAAATTAGCACCAGGTGTCAAATCATCAGCAAACTGGGCGCCTTCAGGAGTTCAGAATACTAAGGGAAAGGAGCAGCTGAGGGGGATGTGCCTTGGAAGGAGTGAAAATAGGAGAGAACTAGCACTGGAGAGCGAGTCTGGGCAAGAATGGCAAACTCACGTCCTGATTCAGAGACGGAGCAAGGAAGAAACGAGAGGGTGTGGTGGGAACGAGGAAGTGGGACATCCTCAGAGATGCCGAGTGTGCTGCTGTTTGTCTTGGGAAGCCTGCAGAGGAAGTAATAGTAGTAGCAGGCTGAGGGAGATGCTAGAATCACAAAGAACTATGGGAAGGAGGCCATAAGAGAGGCTGGGCCATGTGCCTTACATCTTGGGCAGTGACCAAGGACAACAGGCATGTGGGCAATGCTGGCCACTGGCCACAGATGTCCAAAAGTAATCCCAGGAAATCTGTGGTGGAAAGGAGTGAAGCTTCAGGAAGAATTAGTCGGGGCCTAGCTTAGCTCCCAACACCCTCCCGATCCAAGCAAGTAGACTGGAAATGTAATCACTTGGTTCCTAGGCTTGCTACTGTTTTCTAGAAACTACTGTCCTTCATAAACTCTCTTGATCTCTGAAGTCCAGTTTGAGCATAAGTTAAATAAGAACAGCCATCTCAGCAGGATGCTGTGAGGATAAGCAAAGCCAGGCACGAGCAGCCATCACCAGTTTTGTTTTAAGCTTGACATCAGTTACATGCTTCACAGAATGAAGAAAAGCCATTGCTACAAGAGGGGAAATAAAATCTGATATTTCAGTCAAATGAGGGACAGGGAATCCTTCCCTCCTAGACTAACACATAGACAGGAGGAAAGGGAGGCCTGTGCCACCAAATACTTTCTGGTACTCTCTGGCCTTGGGTAGCCTGGTGGGGAGCAGAGTCAGTGCCTTGTGGCTCAGTCTCTGGAGAGTTAAGGCAGAGCCACAGGGCAGAAACCACCATGAGTGTGAATCCTGAACCTGCTCACCACACTTACCCAGAGAGAAGACCCTGAACCTAGGCTCCATTGCAGAAAAAGCTGCAAAGTAAATCCTGGCACAAGTGACTGCCACTTGGGTGAACCCCAAATGCCCACTAATCAAGTTATGAGGTAGCTACATGGAAAGTATCTCTAGTTATTTTTAACTTATATTCAATAAATCACTCCACCCCAACTCAAGGCAGTTTGTATCTCTGCTTCTGTGCAACCTCGAAAGAATCATGTATCTAGAACATTCTAAGATCAGGCTTCCCAAAGCCAGAGTTTAACAAAACATGTTAGGCCACTCAGTCCCCAGTGTTCTCTATCAGAAAAATGGTTGAGGATGTGGAACAGCTGAATTTCATGGTATGCAAGTAAAACCTGAATAAAGTAGGCAAGGGCAGTGAGAGCAGAGGCGGGCTTGGGGCACAACAATTAAAACCAACACTAGAGGAACTTTGAAGTTAAAAAGGCAGTAAAAGATTACAATCTCTTCAAGTCTATAAAGTAGTACGGTTAGATCTGTGACCCCATTCTCTGAGTGAAGAACAGGATTAAATCCCTTAAAATATGTGAGGTGGCATTAAACAAAAAAGAGTATACTTGAAATATTAAACACTAGGGATTGGTGTGCTTAAAAGTTCCAAAACTAGTTTGATATAAAAATGGCTAAAAGACTAATGCCAATGAAATGGCCACACTCCACACAGTGCCTCCCTTGGTTCCAGAGATTCCACACTGTGACGGATGAACCACAGGTCACTCCATTAAGGAAATAAGTCTTTATTGTTTTCTTCAAAATATACAAATTGTATAAAGTGTTCTAACAGTACAAAAATACGTATTTTGAAAAGCATGAATTTTATCATTCTCTAGTTTCTGGGAATATCTACCATGGCGGTGTAAAATGTATCCTTCCAGAAGCACGTACACGTTCATACCTCACAGAAAGACTGCAATTAGCTTTTCTATCTCTTAATATACCATTTTCACATAATTATAAATAACCTACATAATTATAATTCTATATAATTAAGCATTCAAGCAGCATGGATGTAATAGTTCATTTAGTCATTCTCTTCTTAACATTTAAGTTACTGGCATATTTTCACCAATACAAACCTTTTGTGACCATACAGCTCAAGGCTTTTGTTTGAAATTTCTGTCAGAGAACTCCTGTGTTGCTAACAGAATGACAAGATAGTACTGATCAGAGCAACAGGTGTCAGCGGTCAGAGCGAGCCACAGCCACGGAACTAGGGCTCCAAGTCTCATGTGCCGGCCATGGAGCAGAAGTGGAATCCAGGCAGGAAAAGGAAGGCTGAGGATGAGCCAGCCAAGTCCTAGCTCCTGACCCTCCTTGTGAAGAAATCCACACAGTCACCTGGTGGAGGGGGGCAGCTGTGAACTGCCAGTTCTTCTGCCCTCATGCCAGCCAGAGGTCCCCATCTGCATCCAGGCCTGGACAGGCAGACTCTGACAACACATCATTTGGAGAAGCCAGAATGAAATGCATGGAACACAAAGCAAAGAAATCGAGGCATCTGATTAATCTGAAGGCATCTGAAGGAGAAGGGGAGGGGCATGAAAGATGAAAACCGAGTTCTCTAAAACACAGACGGGTTTACCTTCTGCATAGTGTAGTGAAATGGCGCTGGATTTCATGGTGATTCCTCTGACCTGTTCATCTTCTCTGCTGTCCATGTACCTTAACTAGAAAAGCACAACATATTTTGTTACTTTCCAGTGACGAAAATGCAACATGAAAATGGAGTTAGCTTTCAATTCAAATATATAAGCTAAATATGGCCCCTGTGGGTTTTAGGTGGTAAGGAGCTGGAGTAGCGCTCCACAAACGCATTCACACAGCTTTCCCAGAGCGCTGCTCAGCCACCTCTCAGCCAGGAAGGATTAAGGATTCAAAGCATCCACAAAAGAATCTGAGGTTCTTTCTGCTCATCACAATGCAGCCTTCTTTCCCTATCCAGAGGCCCTTGATGAGGCCCAAAAGAAACAGAAGGTCTTCAGAGGAATGAGGAGATTTACTCTTTTCCCAAGTAACAAATTTTAAGTACGTGTGCATTTTCTCCTTTTTACAAGAATGAAACAGTAGAAAATAATTACAATATCAAAACTTAGCCCATAGCTTTCCCAAAGTTTTACTGCTTACTAAAAAGTCCTACTTAGTAGTGCATCAATATTTCTCTCCATTATAAATTCTTAACTTCATATAGATTCATCTCTTCCAATCAAAACCCTTAAGGATAATGTGCTAATACGAGATTGCCACACCTTCTCATCCTACAAATTCCTTAGTTTTCAGAAATACTTCCATACCCACAGCTCTGGAAAAAGGCCATTTTGAATTTCAAGCTTTAAGTCTTATATAAATAAAAGACTTGTAAACATAATCACATTTTTGTTCTTCAATATTATTTAGTTGTTCAATGTTGCTCAAGTGAACCATTTGGATGGATATTGCTATGAGTCACTCATTATTATAAAGTTCTCTTCACAAACCCACACTTACTCATCCATCTACCAGCGATGGACATATGAAAGTTCACTGTTTTTCAGTGACTAACTGAGCTGTTAAAAAGTTTGCATTGGTACTGGAGAGATGACTTTAGTGGTTAAGAGCACTGGCTGTTGTTCCAAAGCACCCTGGTTCAATTCCCAGCACCCACATGGTGGCTCACCACTGTTCATTAACTCCAGTTTCAGGAGACCTGTGCTGTCTTTTGGCTTCCACCAGACACACATGAAGCAAAAACATCCATACACATAAAGTTAAAATAAATGAGTCTAATAAATTTTTTTAAAAACAGAGGTTGGGATCATGTCTCTTAGACACTATCTAGAAAAGAGATTTCTGAATCACTAAATGTCCACATCTTCAGTGCTACCAGATATTCCCACCATGTTTCCCACTGGTCACACCAACCCACACTCAACAGTGAAATACTGTTTTGGTATCTTCATGATTTCAACAATTTCTAAATCCGATGAGTAATAAACAGTATTTCATTCCCAGCTGATGGGACTGAGATTAGTGAGCATGCCCCATTGTTGGGCTTCTCTCTTTCCGGAAGAACTAAAATTATATGTTTGTGGGGCTGGAGAGATGGCTCAGCGGTTAAGGGCATTGGCTATTGTTCCAGAGGACCCAGGTTCAATTCCCAGCACCCACATGGAAGCTCACACCTGTCTGTAACTCCAGTTCCAGGGGATCTGACATCTTCCCGCAGACAAAACACCAATGAATACAAAATAAAAATAAATGACATTTTTATTAAAAATTAATTTGTTCTTCTACTACCATAAACATAGTTAAACTAGACAGGCATGTTTAATTAAGTATTTAAGCCATCTGGCTTTTCAGTGAAAGATTTTTCCCAACCAAAACAATTTCTCAAATGATCATAGTATTAGGTTCATTGACATGAAGCTATTTGTTATAATCTGTTATTTAAATCTCTACAGCATTTCTTTCTTAGTATCATCTATTTCTCATTCTTTACCAATCTTGCCGATACTGTCAGTTCTACAAATCTTAAGTCATTCATTGAAAACAATCTCTTTATATTTGCTGCACTTCACACATTTCCTTTGCACAGTGAGCCACAGAAAGTGGTATTAGCTGCTCAAAGCACCAAATGTGCTTCAACAATGAAAACTAAAAATAATAAGCAAAGTAAGGCTTTAGTCACAGGGATCACAAATTTCTGCACTGTTGTAATTTTAATTAGTAAACTTCATAGTTTAGAACAAGTTATGTCTACAGAAAATGCAGCAAGCATGGCAGCTCTCACAAACATCCTCCTGACGGCTTTTCATCTTTACATCTTTATTACTGTGTGGTGTGCTGCACTCTCGCAAGTGAGGGGTTACGGAAGTCACGTTAGAGCCGAGTAGATATCTTAAGTGTGGCTATCATTTTTACATTTGTTAGTTGTCGTTTCTGGCGTCCCTGATGTTTTCTACACAGCATCTCTTCTCTACCTCAATTCCTTACACTTTATCTTCTTCCATCTTACTTTGGATACTGTCCTTCTACCTCAAGCTGGGAGAACATGAGTTCTTCATTACTAAACACAACCTG
Organism: Bramus lutescens; assembly: GCA_001685075.1. NCBI lineage: Eukaryota > Metazoa > Chordata > Mammalia > Rodentia > Cricetidae > Bramus > Bramus lutescens. The sequence continues at coordinate 1,832 of LOEQ01007154.1, read as the reverse complement.
CTGGCTCCCACACAAATTTCCAATAATCTTCTACGTCTCCTGGGACTATTTTGCTGACTTGATTTTGTTTCTCTATTTTCCCATCTCATTAATCCTTATCCTGTTGATTACGTGCTAGGTTCATTTCAGAGAGAAACATTTCTTTATTTTGAGACTACAAAGATAATGATCTTAAACCCTTTGAACGTAAAGCTAAAACAAACACTCTCTCTTTTAAAAATTGTATTACTTAATTGTGTGAGTATTCATGCCCACACACCGTGCACAAAGGTCAGAAGAGAATTTGTAGGAGTGTGTTCTCCCCTCCTACCAAGAATCTCATGCAGGACATCAGGCCCCACAGCAAGCACTTCAGCCCACGCAGCCATCTCATCAAGCCCTAAAGCAGTGTCTTCAACATGATCCTCCAGTCTTTCTTTGGTTCTTGCATTCCTTGGGCTGATCTTCAAGGTCTTATGGAATCTGACGCATTCTGTTGTTCTCTAAGTTCCACTCAGATCAAGCACAACACCCAGAAACTGGTCTTTATTCTCACTATTTTCCAGCACATAAAGGTTTTTCTGCCTTTCTCTCACACCAGCCAACATATCCACCTGTGAAATCTTGAGATCATGTAACTGCTGATTTGCCACAAGTCACTTGTGCCCTTACACAATATTTGATTAATACAATGTAAGAAAAAGCAACATACAAGTGAACTTTTCTCAATACTATTTTATCTTAGTGGGTTGCCAGTTCCTTCTACATGTTTAGATCACTAAAGAACAAAGCAAAGGGATCATGACATTATAGACAGCTAATACTCATTAAAATGCAACAAATATTTATCAAATCTAACAACATACCTTGCCTGCCAGGCGGCTGGAGATGATTCCATTACTAGATATAAGACAATCAGCAAGGGTAGTTTTTCCTGTGAAAATAATAACATTAGTTACACTACATTCGTTTAAAGGGGATAGCATTCTATAGTGCTATATTTTCTACCTGGGGACCTCACCAATTTCACTTGAAAACCCGTCAGGTTAATTTTAAGCCCAGACATTTTCTTAAATTGAGGCAGACTTTACAGGGTGAAACATTATGACTTTAGTGAGGCACATCACTACGAGAATCAAAATACAGACCATCTTCTCCAGTGTTTATACTAGTTACTATAATCCAGCCTTAAAGAAATCATTAGTAACTTACCAACCGTCCCGTACAACTGAGCACACTGATAAACTTACGTTCTCAGGGCTCAAAGTGGCACAAGGACAACAACAGCCTTTACCTCAGGAAGGTAAAGTCTACTGGCACAGCTACCTATGTGTGACCCTCAACAATATCTGCTAGTTAAACTGTCACACTTAATTCCTAAGAAAATTTGTTTTCTTGTTGTTTGCAGTACAACCTCTGTAGCACTACACTGGAGCAGCAAAAGCCACCCAGGTTCAAAACTAAACCTGGAATCTACTTTACAATAGAAGAAATTCTTTGCATAATCAAATGTACATTTATAGTTAACTTTATCAGACTATTGCCAATCAATTTCAAGTGGCATAACCAGGTACCTGTGTTTAAAAAAACGGCACGGGCACTCTCAAATTCCACAGCTGGGTAGGCCTAACAAATGACTGAATTATTCCTTCAATCCAGCTTTTTGTAGTCTGTGAATATATAAATAAACTGGGCAAACTGTGTAATAGCATGAGTCAGGGACCAATCCCATGCCCTGTAGAGAGCTTAGATAATGTGTTTTAATATATAATCATAGAATATTGTAGTAATGAGGGAAGCGGCCCTGCTTTTCATCTGGCCCAGCTCCCGCACAGCTAGCTTATACCCCGAAA